>NWSH02000517.1:8863958-8882183 GCA_002382865.2 Heliothis virescens
AGACAGACAGACAGACAGACAGACAGACAGACAGACATGACGAATCTATAAGGGTTCCGTTTTTTGCCATTCGGCTACGGAACCCTAAAAAACGTAATTTAAACACAGCATAAATCCATTCGTATTTTACGTTGAATCTGTTAAAAATAAATATATCAATTGTACGTTAATTAAATAGGTACAGTTTATTTCATTTACATTGCGCTTTGTATCAAAACAAATCACTTGTACAAAATAACATCATAAAAGCAAATACTACCAATTGTACCGACATCATTTTTTCCACAATCTGTCTACTAAAACTAATATTATGTATGTTACTTTATATCTATTTTCTGTATTCACTCAGGGTTTATGTATCTCGAATAGTCACGTCCGTGTCCCGGCGAAGGGTAAAGCATACAAATAAGTGAAAGTCCGAAACCACCCAAACACCCGCCGCCACGTTCTTTATCTGCGGATCTCTTAAAAGAATTTGATCGTATATGAGAATATTACGAGCCACATCTGTGACAAGGGACGTATAAACTTAAATATTTGGCTACAGAACCGCACTTACCATAACAAAACTTAATATTGATTTTGTTCACACTAATCTGACCTATGGACATTCTGTAAATAGTGTCTCGCAGGTCACTTTTCAAACTTATACTTGGTGTCCTATGTTTAGAATGTAATAGACGTAAATAAAAGCACTGCTTAAAACAGACCCAGATTTTAAATTTAATTGAAGTTAAACATAGAGGCTAGTAACTTATATGAAAATAGCTAGTGCTATTCTTATTCATCTAAGAAACTATAAAAGCGCTTTCGACATCCATAGCGACGTCTGTTACTTCGATGTCACAGGCTATTTAAAACAAAAATTCTCTTCCTATGCCGACTGGTATAAAGTCAGTAATGGACGCGGTGTTTCAAAACAGATAAAACATAGAACGATAGGCTATTTGTCACGATGGCGTGTCACGAGTATTATAACGAGGTGTCTACGTAGCCGCAATCAATTTGGCGGTGTGGGCCCTGTCAATTTGCGGCGGGCCGGAGTCGCGGCGTGCCCGCTCCGCCACCGCGCCGGCCCGTCCACGCCTGATGACTTCCGACTGACCGCTTCTCATTTGCATAAGGGCCAGCTTTAATATGAGATTATTCTCGAGTTAGGAACGACTGCGGTCCCATTCATTATTAGTTTTGGAATATTTAGTCGACCCAATCCCGGACGTAATTATTTGAATTGCCACTCGTATTTGACATGCTTGTTGGTAAATTGCAACTCGAATGAGTAGTTTTAATATTATAATGGTAGCAAATATTTTTTTATCAAATAGGTGAACAGTGCTTTCAATTCACTTGATTGTTTTCAATTACTTTCACGTGAAACAAAAAATAAATATTGATCTGATCTCTTATAATAATTTTGTAAACAGCCGCTAGAATGCTATTTATCATTTTGTTTGTATTCATATTGTTTGATGAAATATCGTGTCAATATGAAAATGCATTCAACAATCCGATAATTATAGTACGACCGTGTAGGAATTTAATCGAGAAGGTGTACACGTCGCTACATTGTAATCACAACAATAGTACTAACGTGTAACCGTAGCGGAGGCAGCGTCTTGCCATCGGTGACAAAGGGATTACCCCCCTCCCCCGCACCGCTGTCTGCGGTTTCTTAATTAACCCCTAAATACCCTTGCACGCGCCGCACTGCCTCGTGCGGTATGTAAGATTATTGCCAACGTTACCCTTGTTAATTTTAATGTACGGTATTATTGAAACAAATAGAAGTCCTCGACTGTACGAGAGCCTTATTAACTTAAACGTACGTATGTTGTTACTTTGACTCATTATTAGCATGTTACATAGCTGATGTGGTATGCGTCAAGCTATTATATGTATGTTATTGTTTGTACTGTCTCGTGGCCCATAATCTTAGTTTGGGTCGTTGACGCGGCTCCCATTGTCGAATTCTATGTCTTTGTGTAAATAATCTATATTATTGATTTGACTAGACACTTCCATTGGTAATTGTCGGAAGGCGTTTTATTGGCTCTAGTCGATTTATTTTGAAGATTGATTTATAGAGTGCGAGAACTGGAAGCCTACTAGCACCCCAATAATTTTTCATTTAGAAGGATTCCACAATTATTCTAAAAGTCTGTTCGTGATTGAGTACGTAACGATCTTAAAATGAACGACGTGTTTGGAATGTCGACTGTAGATCTTCACAAATTACCTTCGTGTAGGGTTACGCAACGAATACGCGTCATCGTTACCGCGGTACTATCAACCAATAATATTGTATCCATTGTTAGCAATTATCGTAGAAACGCATACACAGCTAATAGGGTGCGTTATAGATGTTAATGCGCGATTTACATCGGTTGAGTCAGGAGCACCCGGGCAGAAAATGGAGCGTCGTGCTTAGAGCTAATACGATCAGGTGAGCAAACACGCAACAACCGGAGCTTTCATCTTCAGTCGGGTATCTCTTAGCCATGCTCACACACAAATATACGTAAATCTAAATGTTAGCTCAGTGGCGACTGCGTACGCCTAGCTAATTTACACTTAATTGAGGGGGTAGAAGGGAACAATGGAAATATTATTAAGTAAATCTTATTTTTACCCATGCCATTATGGTCTAAACTAGGTGTCTAACTACACAATAAGAATCTTTACAATAAGCACAAGTCAAGTTTCCCTTGGGTACCTCTCTCTCTGAGTACCTTAACGTTTAAATTTCAAAAATAAATATGTATTTTCATGTTGGGCTGGGACCTAAACCGGAATAAAATAAATCTATCGTCAGTCTGGATGCGGTAGTGATATGTAAACAACTTGCGACCAGACTAACTATTGCCGCTGAGCAAGTTTATTCTCCAAACACAAACGTAGGTACACAGACACATCGGGGTTAAGGCATGGGCAATCCGACCGGTTCGTCGATTGATGTTTATCCTCAAACAAAACAGTTAGTCATTGCGTCACAGCTAAATAAACCCCATTGACTGTCGTCTCAAAATTTTGTATTCGCCACATTAAACATTAGCAACCATTAATCAAACACAGCACGCTGACTGCGAGCGTTTGACTGTTCCCTGACTCAATACTGTTGTCGCAGACGACATCGCTCCTTTCTTTACATAGACTCCCGCCTCGCTCACGGGATGACAAATGTTTACTTGCTTATTCAACCCCAGGCTAACCCCTTCTCCTTGCACAGTTCAACACTTCCCGCTTTTTCCCAACAGTATTAACATTTTCACCGCAGCGATCAAATACTTAACTATTCCGCACCTCGTGTAGCAACATAAAAGTAAGAACTTAAGAAGAAAACAAAGAACGCCAATTTGGCAAGTCGAAGACAAACGCATTTAAAATGGGCAGAGCAGAGCAAGGGCCATCTATCTTGGAGCTTGATAAACGACGACATTATTCCTTATCGCCCACTCAATTTGTTTAAAAGCGTTCTGCTTTGATAATTTGAGAATTACAAATCGTATCTCTTGACACAAAAATGTCCTCATAACTGGAAAATCTTGCCGGCGTGATAAGGCTAAGTGGAGATCAGTTCAATTTATCTAAAATATATTTGGAGTAAGCCACGACTGCGAAACGACAAGCTGTCGGTCGATAGTAACAAACTATTATTTTGTACTTGTGTGTAGGTCACGCATGAACAGAATTTAGTAAATGAATGGTTATTGTTTCAGTGGTGGAGGAGCCCGAGTTTACGGATGTCATTCAGAACGTGACGGTGCCGGCCGGCCGGAGCGTGCGCCTCGCTTGCTCTGTCAAGAACCTCGGCTCTTATAAGGTAACTTCACTTTATCTTATTACGTATACTACATACAACAGGTTGACTTACACTTAATGTATTATGTACGATACACAGACTGCTGTCTTTGAAACCTTGTTTATCTCCCACACAAACACAAAATCACATTTCTGAATGGGCTTCACTTAGATAGGTTGGAGGCGACGGTGGCGCACTGAATAGACGACAATATGCGTGGAGCGGCGAAAGGAAACATAAAATAAGAAGCATTTTATCATTTGATTTAGAACGCGCCGTCGTAATAAAGTGTCCATATAAATGGAGGAAGATATGATTTACAACCCCTACGCCGAGTTTGCACCTCGCTCTTGCGGCTGAGAAGGTTTAAAAACTAAAATGCTAAAACTGTCTGAAATGTTCGTTTTTAAAGGCAACTCTTTCATGCAATCGTATCAAATGTTGGAATCGAAGCAAATGTCGTAACTGCTACGCCAGCTACGTCGTAGCAACCGCGTAGCCGCTTCAGATGTTCATTTGTGGATTTAATAATTTAGAGTTAGTACTAATACTCGAGGCATTAGATGAAAGATTAAACTTAACGATATCAATTTGGTGTAAGTAACGCAATATATCTGTAACGAGTAATACAGCTACCGGCATGGAGAGTGGTAGCCGGTAAGCGCAGCTCGGACGAGCCCCGACAGCCGGCGCCCGGTGACCGGACGGCCGATAAGCCGCAAGGTGACGCCGCGCCGGCTAACTGCCGACACCGCACGCTCCCACTGCCGGGGGGAGCGCTACATTCGGTTCCCACTGAAACTCCCCGCACCCACTGTTAACCAGAAACGTAGATTAGTTAGTAATAGCCAATTCGTAGGTAAACGTTCCGATGTCTACTACTGCGTTCGTGTAATTATTTCGAATTGAGATCCACCTAATACTACAATATTACTATACAACGCATAACACGATAAAAGTAAACCCAGCTAAACATCAATAGCACTTCTATTGATTTCCGTTTGGCCGACTTTTTTCTTTTTATTTTATTGCATTTACTTACTTGTGAAGCTGTCTACGGTGCGGGCGCAATAAAAGCCGAGATAGTGTTCTCTTGCTTCTGAAATAAAGGCTTAACTGGGGGAGCCATCACGGTTGCCCTGTATTGACAACAAGAAGCGGATTTCCCCGAAAGCCTCGCCTGTGCCATTAGTTTCCCGCATCGGTTAAAAAGATTTGCCTTTTCGTCCGTATTTTTTTAGAATTATTGACTCATGCGAAATATTGCGATGAAACGACAGGGACAGTATTTACTTGCTAAGACCATACTCCTTAGCTTAAAGTTGCAGCCTGTAATATAGGAACCGTCTTTTATAATAAGTTGCTTTTTAGGTTAGGGCAGCGTGGTTTACGAGGTCAGAAACAACTTTACTACTATATCACATGCGTGTTTCAGTCTTAAATAAATCAAAGACTGAGATACATTTAGAAAATCTCAAAACAACTCTAACTAATATGTATGAAAACGTTAAATATTCAAATAAACGTTTCCTATGTTAAATTTTATTCACAAGGCAATTCGACGAAAAGATTTCCTATTTTATGCAAATGTGTGTAAGTATGCGCACGTAGCCGGTTCATCGGCATGAAATGTCAGATAGTCGGCAGTAGCACGTATGTGGGTTTGCAATAACATGCCACAACGAGTCGCAGCAATGTTACACTCGCGCCGCATGCGAGCGCCGCCTGTTCAAATTCTGGCATATTTCTCGTGCCTTAATACTGGAGCTCGCATGAGCAAACTGAGCCCAAGATGAGGGGAGCCGAGAGCACTTGTTCCGACGACCGCCCGCCTGCGCTACTGCCGCTCTAATGTCTGTAATGATCGTGTTCGCCATTATACAATCCTGACTAATACCAATCCATGTTTTAATTAAAAACATATCTTACATGTATACGTATAGGTCGTTATTAAATCACATTACAAAACCATTAGTATACCTAAAAGTTTTCTCGTAGCATGTTTCCGATCACTACTTACATCAAACCCAAAATAACTTATTGGCCAAAGATTTCGAGAAATCTTTGAGAGTCCTCTGTACAAATCCGCAGCTGAAGAGATCTCTAAGTGGGCTTTTAGCAGAACTAAGCTAAGCCGTCTCGTGCAAGATGTTCGCTCATTTCTGTCTACGCCATTGCATTAGTGTGTCAACCGTACTAACGTTTTGTGACGTGGGGAGAAATTCGACGAACAACAGTTTGATAGAAACTATAGTTACCTATTGTTATTTTATTTCAACTCACACGAACAGCTCTACACACACTTTTTCGTTGTCCAAGAAACCATCGGAGGGTTTTAGAACTATACAGAACAGATAGTAATACAAACAGACAGACAAACCTGATTATGCACGAGTACATCAAAGATTATGACGGATGCTGCTTATACGTGTCAAAAAATATTATAAAATACGTACATAAAAATGGTCGTCGTAGTGCGAAAATGAGTCCATCTTTTTGCCGTTCTATCTACAAGTTACTGTCATATGTAAAATTTTCTTTTATGAATACGTAACACGCAGTTAGATATTTATCATATTTATGAAGGTTGTATCAAAAGCGACTTCTTCGCAAATCTCCAAAGACCAGCAAACAGTATCTTAAGTAGTTTTGTGAGCTTTTATATCTCTTCGCTTTGATAAGATTTTCACAAAATAATACACCATTTTATCGGATCATCCGTTGCTGTTGCAATAATGGTATATACGTTTGTTCTGTGGCATCATAAAATTACTTATTTTAAGGATACCCATCATTATTATTATTTGTTATTTGTCTAGCTATAAAGGTTCAAATCAAAACACTGGGATCCATCTATTTAAGAATCCTTCCGATTGTCACCCATCCACAGACCGACCGCGCTAAGCGTTCAATCGACCCATGCGACTCTTACGTAGCCGCAAGCTAAATATACCCATTTAGAAAGTAGTAATAATCTTACAATTTCAAAATAAAGTTAAAAATATGAACCTTCTAAAACTTATGAAACAAACAAAGTTAGGGTAATAGCGTAAGATGAAGCTCTTTAAACGTTCCATAATTAAATCTGTCGTAATATTATTAAACACGTCTACGAATCATCTCCTGCGGCGATAGGACCCGTCGTTAAAGAGGTTCGGTGCGGTGCGCGGTGGAATGGGCAAAGTTTGCAACGAGTCCATTATAAATCAAACGATGCCTTCCAGGCATGTCCTGAGGGACGAGAACGTCTCCCACCGTGCCACCAAACTTCAACTTTGCCTCCTTAATGCCTCAACAATTAAGATAAAAAGAAAGAAGGGCCTAAATTAAAGGTGGATAAAAGATAACGAGTTAATAGGCCGCTCTAACTTTACCAGTACTCGGTAGGATTACGGTGTAACCATAGACAATGTTTCGTAGGGGTATTTAGCAGCTTTGACATTCTGCAGAATAGTAAGTGCCAAAACAGTGGTTTATACTTAGACGGAACTTCTAGATACATCTGATAGATAGTATATTTTTATATAAATGTAAACAACATTAAACTAAACTCAAAAATGTAACAGCAACCTGTCCATAAAATTTGTGGTTAGATAATTTTGCATATTTGAAGTAATGGGCCGAGTGCCGGCGAGGGCGGGGGCGCGGGGCGCGGGGAGCGCGGCCGGCAGGCAACAACTCGCGTAACGACGTCGTGACCTAACTCGTTTAGGATCCGCAGACGAATGAAATTAGTTAGCCGCTACCGTCATTACGAATATCATATTTTCATCTGCCACTTCCACCAGCTTCATTAGTCACTAACGTAGCGGGGAACCATTTTATGACACACAAAATTAGTAATCTATTTTTTTTTTCTTAAAAATAAACGTTATTGTTTGCGGGTATCCAAAAAGATTTTACTTAAGATGGATACCAGTTGTGCTCTTACTAAACTTGCCACCCGCAGCTCGCGATACGATTGGGGAACTTCGTTAAGTTCAACACTCAACGCTTATCTTCCAACCGCTTATAAAATTTTGATTCCTATTTAATTTTATCTTAATTGTTCGAACAGTAAAAGAGAACTTTGGGCAATTTCTCTTTGCGTTATAACGGATTTAAGATAACTGCTTTAATCTTTGGTTTGGAGCAAGTATAAGGAGCAAGTAGCTAAGTGTGTAGTAACTCTAACATTTTAGTATTAATTTTGTTCGTAATAATATTGATATAGCCATATTAGTTGAAAGACAGTCTATCCAGATGGCGGCGACACGGTGGCGGCTGCGGCTCGTAATTCAATCAGTGCGGTGCAGAGGGACACACCGTCGTGATTAGATTAGACGCCGGCCACAATTACGCAGATCAGATTTACATCTACCGTCGCCAGTCCGCGCCAATGTCGTCCGCGCCACGCCACCGCCGTAGCGCGCTCCCCGCTCCCTGGCGGTACTTCCTCTTAGCTAGCAACCACTTAACAGCCTTTACTTAAAATAAGTCTCAACGATTCCAAAGTAAAAAGATCTTTTACTTTTATATGAAATTATTTTCATGTAAATCGTTTGAAATATTACTAAGCTTGTTTAATATCCCAGAGCCCCAGGTTATGCCGAAAAGTCAGGTCGCCGTCATTAGAGGGGTTACCGTCCCATTGCATAATAAAATGGGCGAAGTTTCCTCAAGTCCATTATAAATTAGACAGCGGCTGAGAGCCGCATCACTTAAGATAGGTAAGATGTGACCCGGCACGAGTTTTAGCTACCGAACTTCCCCTATATTGCCCCCGCAATCTTGATAAAAAGAACTACCCATGATTCAAACTTGAAGAAGGATTAAGAGATAAAGGATGCACGTCGAACTTTTGAAGCTCGGAAAACCACCTAACTCCAGTTATTTTTTCTTGCGATAACCCGACTTTAATTAATTTTATAGGTGTAGTTTCTTTTAAAATATGCCAAACCGTCGTTTAATCAGGGAAAAACTTGTGAAGTGTTCGAAAGTTTAAGCGCGCTGTCTCTCAATAAATATTTGGAGTTGCAGATTGCCTTTTACTGAAATTGTTTACTTCGAGCCCGATGATAAGCGTTGAGACTTTTTAAAAACATTGTTCGGTTTTACAATTATAGCTCGGAACTATAACTAGGAGTATAACTGACATAATAATTGAAAAATTGAAGACAGCGTAGTTTAGCATTATTTAATGAAAGTAGGTAGGTAGTACCTATGAGCGAATTAAATCTTTTTCTCTCAGGGGAGATTAAAAGTGGCGAGATTATTCGTAGTGAGTATAACAATCTCGGTAAAATGCATTTTAAGCGCTTAATGCCGTGGAAATTGGTGTGAAGCGGGGACGCGATGGCAGCTCCGAGCAATTACACAGATGTCGCGGAGACGACTCGCATACTAGCCGCCGCGCTCTGCCGCCCGCGCCGTGCTGACGCCCAGCCGGCTTGCACACCGACGCTGGCCACATTACATTACTGTTCACTGAAATCAATGTACAATTGTGAACAAATAAAAAAACTAGTTCCATTGAACCTCTGTTACCTCCTCATATCTGACTAACCATACACATTAATGTTTTTTCATTCATCAACAATCTGAAGTGACGCTACAATAAGCATATAATGTGTTAAGAAATTGGCTTCCAAGAGTTCAATCACGTGTTTTATTTTTTACATTCGATACGGGTATTTTTATAATGTTAATATAACACTTACACAAATAAAATAAATTCAACCTGTAATACGCACTCCGTGACAGCTGAATTATATTCCAGATAGATACCTACATTTATTTGTAAAAAAATATGTTCTCGGAGAAGTCTTTAATTTCCGTTACGTCACTCGTCCAATTGGGAGAGCGATTGGAAATCATTGAGGCATACTCCACACCCTAGTTTTCTCGTTTTACATTTTGTGAAGGTATATTTATTCAGGGGGGACTTTTTATAGCCATTTGCAAAGAAGTATTGATCATTGACAGATCTAGAAATGATCAGATGCCAGCAAATTGGATAATTCTGAATAGAAAATCGATTTGGTGAATGGAAAATATAACTTTAAAGGGAAATTTTGGCATTGATGCAGACAACAAATATTCTCTCTTTATATTTAAATCAACTTGTACCTAATTGTTTAGTGTTCTTACCTTCCACTGAAAGGTTTAACTTTATACAATAATTCAGTAACCTTTGTTCCCACCAGGTGGCGTGGATGCATTTTGAGCAGTCAGCGATCCTCACGGTACACAACCACGTGATCACGCGCAACCCTCGCGTCAGCGTCACGCACGACAAGCATCGCACGTGGTTTCTGCACATTAGTGACGTCAGAGAGGAGGACCGGGGCCGCTACATGTGCCAGATCAACACTGTTACCGCCAAAACGCAATTTGGGTACCTGCATGTTGTTGGTGAGTTCGGAATAGATTTTTCGTAAATGTAGAATTTAATATTCACTGTATAATCTGTACTTCTGAAATTCAGAATGTTGAAAAAAGAATCTCTGCCCAAAGGAATGGATGCAACACTTACTATTAATAACAGTTCTCTCAATATAAGCAAAATAATGTGAATTAAAAACGCACTCGTCTATTAAAGTGGTATTAATGTTTGTTTATAGTGCCGCCGACCATCGACGACTCGTTGAGTTCGAGCGACGTTATCGTACGAGAGGGCGCCAACGTCACGCTGACGTGCCGCGCTAATGGCTCTCCTAAGCCCACCATCAAGTGGAAACGGGACGACAACTCAAAAATCTCCATCAGCAAGGGACATTCCGGTGACATATCGAATTTGTTCATGATCGAAATAGCTTTTTGCTTCGCTTTTTGCAGACTTTATCTATCGTTTATTTTCAGTTTCTGAATGGGAGGGCGAAGTCTTGGAGATGGCAAGGATTTCGCGATTGGATATGGGTGCCTACCTGTGCATCGCAAGCAACGGTGTACCTCCAACCGTATCGAAGCGGGTCAAGGTCAGCGTTGATTGTAAGTTTCCGAACTGATTGACAATTTCAACAGTGAATCGTAATTATCAACGGAATACATTTATAATTGCTATTTTCTAGTTCCACCAATGTTATGGATCCCTCACCAGCTAGTTGGAGCTCCATTATACTACAATGTAACTTTGGAGTGCTTTACGGAAGCCCATCCCACATCTCTAAACTATTGGACAAGGGATGATGGCCATATGATTCATGAAAGTCCCAAATACCACATGGAGAATACGGTTGGTGTACCAGCCTACAAAACACATATGAGACTGCTGATTAGAAATATTAATACTGAAGACTATGGGACATACAAGTGCATAGCCAAGAATCCTAGAGGAGAGTCTGATGGCACCATTCGCTTATACAGTGAGTATATACTGATATATGTTAATACATATTTGAATGTAATTAACCTACATGCTGATACCAACTATGTGAGAAGTCGAATGGATCTTCGAAAAAAGTTGATCAGCAATGCTCATTATCATTTAACACTAAGCATTTTTATTGTGTCGCTTTAAGGCACAGGCCTCTTCTCGTACTGAGAAGGAATGAATGTTAATCAGCACCCTTGATCAAGGCGAGTTGGTGATTTCAGACTTTACAGTCCAGGTTTCCCCAAGACGTTTTCCTTCACCTATACTAAGTCATTGGTATCAAAGTACATATAACTAAGTACTACATTTGTACTCGCGCTTGAGAGGCATTTTAACCACTAGGCCATAACGACTCTTTAATGCATTTTACCTGTATGCAGCGTCATCACCACCGACTACGACGCCAGACCCGCGAGCTCTGACCGTGCCGCCGCCCTCCAGGCCTCCGCGGCGTGATACTCCGCTCACTGATAAGGGTAAGCTGTTCTCACAACTGATTCTTTACTTAAGATGTATCTCCTACAAATAGATTTTAACCCTATTATTCGATACTTTTTCCATTAAGTACTCTGTAAATTGCAACAATCAAATTATCGACACCAAGTTGATAGAACTATCCTTCAATAAGCATAGAATAAAACATAGGATGACAAATTCATGTAATTTATTAGAATATGTGGTGAACTACAATATAATATTGAAACAGTTATATCACATCAAGTATTTTTGCCGTTGCAGTAATAATATAACACACCATTTTATTTATTGCACCTTCAATTAACTGACATTGTCGTTACAAATAAATTGGCAGAAGTAAAGAAGCGTGAAATGCAGTATATTACGGAATTTATAGCTTCACTCGCGGATGTATCCCAATGTATATTTATACAACGCCAATTTATGATGTTCGTGTGTGGGAATAGTAATTAATTACACCTATAGCAAACGTCGCGGTCGAATGGGTTTATCAATATCTGATATCGAAGCCATTAAATGCATTGAAACAACATTTTTATGTCAGCGATTTCGTTTATTAAGAGATAATATTACCTTTACGAGTTGTATCCCCCACGGGATCGTTCAGTTTGTTTTCATTGTATGTTGCTGTTTCAGTTATTATTAGTGGCCGTTATATTTGTTTATAGATCATAAAGTGTTACGACGATCTGCTTGTCGCCAGCCGGTAGTTTGTTAACTGGCTCCGAACGTTATGAGCCCTCGTAAACTATGACCAAATCGTTTACAAACAAAACATTTTATGGAGTACTGTTATTATAATCTCCGCATCAAATTATTATAAAATTGGTTTATGCTAAGTTGATAGGAGTAAAGGGAGTCGCTGCAATATCGTGATCTTTGATAAGCATAGTCTCGATGTGAGCAATGGGCTTAAGACAACAAATACTTTTGAATTGTTAATGCAAAGAAAATACTTTTTAAATAATTTGGTTCTTGAAATCAAGCTCGTAATCATTAATTACTAATTCGGGCTTTAAAATCACGATCAATTGGATTGAAATTAAAGTTTTGATTATTTAAACCCACTATACGAGTGTATAACGCACTAGTAATATCAGAATACTTAATTGATGTAGCCTCTGTACTGTCTGTATTGTAATATCGTCGTGTCATAAGTTGTTGGGCTCGCGTCATTACTTGCCCGTTATTGGGAAGTTGGGCATTTTCCTGGCCATGCCTGCCGGACAACATCTTGCGCCAACCTATTACGGACAAGTGTTCCCCTCCTTGTTGCAAACTCTTAATAAGATTTGAAAATGTAGTAGTCTGTAAACAGCATACTACAGCTTTATAAACAAAAAGTAAGCTTAAATAATAATATAAGTATCTAGCACATCTTGCATAATCAATGAAGATATCTATCAATAACTGAAGAAATTTGCTCAAGAGCCGAGGGATATCATTTGAACATGTTCGCGCGAACTTGAAAAACCCATTTAGGGGTTGCGCCGGCACGAGTGTAAGTTTTGCGGCTGGTTGTTTTTGCGGCGTGGTGTGGCGCGGCCGTCGGCGTCGGCGCGCCGTCCGCAGCGGACCCGATACTGTTTTATTTTTTGCAACCATTACGAATTTACGGCTGGCCCGGATACTCGACAATATTGCGCAACTTTTCAATAACTGTTAGCCGACCGCCTGCCGACGGCCCGTCCCTTGCCATATTGAATCCTTTGCCCAATCAGTTCACGTTGTCGTTTTTCCTGCACAAACTTTTTAGGGCGAGCAAAACATTTTCATCTTTTAACAATCTTTGAACTTAACCATTTGTCTGATACAGGTACTAAATATCAGTCGAACCTCAATGAAATCGATAAGGGCAAACAGAAAACAGATGAAGGCGGTGGGAAGACGCACCTGAACTGGGTGGGAGGTGCATCGCAGGTTACAGGTACGATAACTCTTATATATTTGTTATTACTCTTTCATACAATACGTTTACTTTAGAAAATTGAGTTAATATCCTTTACTATACTTTAAAGGAAAATATTATTAAATACTGCGTCGTAAATACAATTTTACAAGTTATTGATGTAAGTTATCTTAATCATTCGTCTCATTGATTGACTGACCAAAACAAAATATAGTTGAACGTAATTCAGCTAAAGTACCTATAATGTTTTGTTCGCAGGTGACGCCGACTGGAGGAGATGCTCCATATGGGTGTTAGTTTTGTTATTCATTGTGCCATATTACGTAATGATGTAACTCTATTATTATCATTCATCCGAATTCGCTGTCCATTTGTATACACGTAGATCATTTAGCTGAGCTTGGCTCGCCCGAGATAGTGCAAATTAACAGGAAATTGTTTTTATCGTTCATATTCCCAACACGCGTCATGAGAGATATTCAACCCGTTATCAGTTAGTACTCGCCTGTATGTGCCTGTATACAGAGGGTGGTTCAACTATATTCTGTTTTTAATAAATCAAAAATTGTAATTTTGAACAACAGAAGATCGGATTATATTCGGGGATGTTATTTTTATAAAATTCTGGCAGTTCTGTAAATGTAACAAGTCGAATAAAAAAAAATTAATTATTATATATGTATGTTCTTTATGTATAGGTTCCTACTGAATCCTTTTAATTACCAAATGTTATAGATGTCTTTTGAAAAAAAAATCCTCAGTTCTTCGAAACCAATGTTATATTAATGTAGACCAAAGCCTTCGTAAGAATAAAAATGATAATATAATTTACAATACTTCAATATTATTTTAAGTCATTTTTTTAAATGTTAATTAAACGTTTCTGAACAAAAAAGTTCCAGCTTACTTAAAAAGTAATATGGAATAGCTTAATCCGATCTCTAGAATGTTGATATGAATTCAATTTTTAAATATACCCAAGTAAAAATTATAATAAAAACACTAACAATGAGTATTCAACTATCGACGAATATTATAAACGAAATAACAAAAATGACGTAACTGAGCTTAGAGCTTTGACCAATCAACAGCTACCCGTTACATTAAAAATAATTCATATTAAAGTAACACTTATGAATTTATTGTTCTCGAAAACAGGTAAATTAGAATAAAAACGAATATAAAACGTAGTCACATCGCCGTCGTTACGTACAATAGATTAAGAGGTTTAGGTTTCATAACCAAAATGATATTCGTAATTATTATAAGCGTTGTTGTTAATTATATAAACTAAAGGTATTGTATGTACAACAGTTCCTCGAACTTATTCACGGTTCAGCAGAATTTCATATTCATAGATGTCTAAAAACATTTATTTTCACCGTTGGTATAGTACTAAAAATCTGCTCAGCCGTGATAAATATGTAATAGACAAATTCACTGCACACATATTATTATTATTAATATATAATACAAAGTGCACTATTATCATAGTTATTGATTTTAAATAAGAATATAAGAATTAGATAGAGTAAGACTGAATGAATTATAAAATTGTGTCTTTAGAGGATATTTAAATTTTATTAAGTTATTGTGCTTATGTAAACCTCATGTTCGCTGTGATAAAACATTAATTGAATTGACGAAATTTCTGAAATCCAAATTGAACCAATTGTTTTCCGTGCGAGCGCGCCGTAGTGCTGTAGTTCAGTCTGTATTCCTAATGTGACTCCTGCCTGCCTTTCACTATATTTTCAAATTTGAGGTAATGGAAACTTGTGATGTGTAACTTATATTTCATATGAATGTATTTTGTGCTATTCCTGTATTTTACATTTTAATATCTCGAAAATAATATTATTTGTAAACATGTTTGAATTTGTAGCCCTTTTGTGTATACATTTATTTGTATTCCCACATTTCTGTATAATTTACAAATCCAAATTTCTTCTGTCAATTACACCTAGTTTTATATAGTAACATACCTATATGTAAATGTTACCGTTATCATGTTGCCAAATTGCTAAATATAAGATAACGCCACATAGATAGAAATGATGTAAATATATTCATTAAGCGAAGCCACTGAGTGTGTTTTTAAATAACAGAGTGTAATGAGTGTTCATAGCGGTCACTGCGCGGCGGGCGATTGTAACCATACTACGTAACTACACGTAATGACTAAGAGTGAGTAGGTAACAAACTAAATAAAGCTTGTTTTAAACATCAATCTTTTAATGTTTCATACAATCCAAACAACGACCCCCAGTAAATATCTCAATATAAATTACTAAACTCAAAAACCTTCGAAGTATTTTAGGTAAAATTTTAATTACCTTTGGATTTTTAAATATTTATTTTACCACATTTTGCAGCTATCCAATCAGATTTTTCGCTACTCCGAATGTCAAAATAATTTACGTAGACAAAGTTTCCCCCGTCATATTTTGATGGACCGAAATGCTTGCAAACAATCTGCGGCGAATCTTTGAAGATTAGGGCCGGCTTTGAGGCGCCGAAAAGGCTCCAACTACGTATGGCCGAACGCCAACTTGTGTAAGCCAATCTAACTTCTTTTAAATGTGTTTTTGATATAAAGAACACATTACCGTACGCATCGCTTTCGACTTCCAAATCCTGGAGCAAATTAGCTTTTGATTTATAAGGCTTTAAGTTTGTCGAGTTCGTAAATTGTGTACGCTCCAATATCTTCGTACACTTTGGGCATACTGATACTCGGCATACACAAACAATGTTGTATTTTATAAGCAAGTTACGAGCCCGGGACCACTTTGTATATAACCATGTTTTGTTTTTGTAGGAACATAGGTATATGATTATAAAATTAATGAGAAAGAAATAGTGACACCTTTTACAGAATAAAGAGCGCTAAGCACCATCTAGTCAAACCCATATTATAATAGAACGGCATAAATAATTACGACAAACATTGGCATTAGAATATTACTACAATACAACCACATAACAGCTTGCAATTGTTATTCTCGTCCACTTACAGAATTAGTTACTTACGCTTAATTTTTTGTGAAACATAAATATGGATTATCTGAATGATATCATTAATCGAAGAGCGTCTACAAATTAACTTATTGCTTCTTCGTCGTACGAAGCGATCACAAAATGAATCTTGTCGATTTTCAATTATAAAATAGTCAGCTGATACTCGGACACGGTAGTCGTCGGAACTTTTAATAGAAACTTTATATCGTCCGCGTAAAGCTCAGAATGCAGTGTGCATCGTGTGATAATTTATAGCCTTTCATCTAGAGTGCAATGTTTGTAACAGTAGCCTCATTACTTAGCGGCGGCGCAGTAGGCGTGTGCTTCCGTCGAAACCGGATATCGCAGGGCGTACAAATAAAATTAACGCTTATTGCCATTCACTAAAAGCACCCCAAATTAAGAGGTTCGCTTTTCATTGGCGTCTACTTGGAGGTTTTACGAATGGAGTAGTTATGTTGCTTACTTTGTTAATTGTGTTGCCGAACCCTAAGCCTCGAGACTTTTGTTTCTTGTTGATGCCAAGTATAAAAGTGCTAATTGTATTCTTCTTAGATTTGTTTCTATTTGTTTGAAAGCTTTCTTTTGTCAGCTCTGTTTAAATAGTAATCACTCAAATCTTGAAGTTTGTGGTCGAAGTAACAGGATTATGAAAACATCAGTTTAAGATAAAAACTTGTTAAAAAACTTTAGGGTTTAGTGTTAGCTGAAGATTTCAAAGTTACTGAAATGCGTATTCAAATTAGGTATTTTAGTACGTTGGTAGAAAAAATCTCAGTCATCAAATAGTACAAATCCACGGCAATTATAAGTATCGGTTACAAGTTCATGCATTAAACGGAATTGCCAAGGACCAGTATCAGTTAATACCCTGAACAAACAACGATACGGCGAGCTATTGAAAGCACTATGCGCACATCCTGATTGAAGACAAATTCAGCAGGCGTACAAGTGAAAACAAAGCAATATTCTCCGGGTCGGTGATCGTTTCGGTCCACATAGAGCCTCCATAATTTTCAGGAGGCAAATTAATCCGAGCACGGCTGGGCTGATCGGCGGTCAGTGCGTCCTCGCATACTAATGCTATTGTTTATCGAAGGGGCTAATCTGTGCGTACCAGCCGTCACTGTCCACCCCCCAAATTATAACGGATCACTTTCGGCCGCGTCTAATCCCGCGCCCCTCGCCCGCCTCGATCGCCAACGTGGACGGAGTATCAGACAAGATACGTTCTACCTACTTTATATAAGCTTTGACCTACTTTTTAAGTAAAATTATTTTAGAATACCAAGGAGTAATGTAAGATTTTCGGGTATTTTTATACCAAGTCATTTCAAAACACATAATGTATTAAATCACTCACATCATTACACAATCCAATAAAACACTAATTAACATAACACTAAAAAATACACCTAGCTGTACCACAAACATCCCTAACCTCCTGGATTCCAGAAAAAAAAATATTCGATTTTCTTTTAAACTTAGTTTATATGGTACACTGGAGGTCTGTACATGTCCAAAAAAATGCAAAAAAAAATATTGTGTTATATACCTAGATTTTACTTATGTCTTTTATATATGACAAAGGTTCTGTACAGGACACTAGAACTTTACTATACGTCATATATTTATGACACTAGAATTCAACTTCAAATAAAAAAA
>NWSH02000517.1:8894815-8931590 GCA_002382865.2 Heliothis virescens
AAAAAAAAAAAAAAAAAAAAAAAAAAAATAAATACAATAAACGTTATTAGGACCACTTCATTAACTATAGGGCAATTGATAAAATTATTAGTATGATATAACCGTAAAAAACTACAAATAAAATAAATGTAAGTTTGCGATGTTGTAATACTCAGCTTTGTACTTAAAAATACGGTAGCTTACAGAATTTTCTAGTTTCAACCTAATTATTAATATTTATATGTTTTGGATAAGAAAACAGTGGCTGATGGCGAAATTAAATAATGCAATACTATTTCCACATGTCACGTTACATATGTGACGTGTTCATCGACAGGCGAGTGCGAGGCGCGAGGCGTGACG
This sequence comes from Heliothis virescens, assembly GCA_002382865.2. NCBI lineage: Eukaryota > Metazoa > Arthropoda > Insecta > Lepidoptera > Noctuidae > Heliothis > Heliothis virescens. The sequence continues at coordinate 8,895,158 of NWSH02000517.1, forward strand.
TCACGCCGCGTCACCGCTGACACCGCTGTCACGGCGCGTCCGCGTCGCCTCGCAGCCGGACGGTTTTTACAGCGAGGATATATTACTCATTAATATTAAAATGTAAAAAAAAATATTTTTTAGGGATATTTTGGTGTTTTTGGTAGACTATTTTTAACTACTGATATTCGAAAAATTATTAATCTCTTGTGACTTTCTCTGAGTACAATATGTAACTTTTCTGGCAGTAAAATATGTTCGTAAAGTTAAGCCACAATCTATTGAAGGTACTACAACCACAGTAAAACGATTGGATAATCTTTATCACGCCATTCGATCACGGTCAAAAATGTTCTGAAGGTTTTATTCAGAGTTTGCTATCTAATATTTTGAATGGTTTTATTTTATGCTATCGGAAATTTCATGCGGCTAAAGTAATTTTCCGCGAGCATAGAGCGGAAATTACCACATAGTGTAGTGACGTGTTCGACAAACGTCACGTAGCCGGATCCGAGCGCGCAGATCCTTATATCCAATTTCCGGCCGTTTTTGTTGGAAATGAGAATTAGCTGACGTGACGTGACGGAAAGTTAAATATCAATGTCGATCGTATCAATACCGAGGCGGACACGGCGATGGCCGCTGCTGCCGATAAACTTGTTACGTAACTGCGAGGGGACGTGGAGATACGCCGGCTTGTCTAACAGCTGTCATAAATGTACCACATCACGCACAAATAACAATATATATCCCATTTTATGTGAAACGATCCACTGCTTCTCTTAACTCATAAAGGTAGACAAACATAAGAAAGTCAAATGCCATCGAAAATAAATAAAGTCGTTGAGTTTTTATGTGTATAGCATTTAAGTGAGAATATAAATCTGAATCTCCGAATTTACTATACGAAAAGAAGATAATCCAAACAAGTAAGTATCAAGGTACAATAATTTTCTCGAAGGTGACATTGCAATTTTGTGTCCTCGCAAACTCGTTGAGAAGTTGAAAAGGTATGTTTTTTACTTAATACATTTTTTGCGAGTGATATTCGGTGGTGGAGAGGCTTGGGTGTCACTCGCGGAGTCAGTGGGGCGTGCGTAACGAACTCGTCAGTGCGCTCGCCTCGCTCCGCCCGCCGCGACCTCGCCAAGGGTCGCTCTCACCTCGCAAATAAGTCGCCTATAATTTACCTCCATCTGTCAGCTAGGTGCATTGAGTGCACGAGTCGTCCGAACTGCGGTGATTCTGTTATTCCGTTGAAATAATAATTGGATGCCGTATTTTGATCATCATCTGCCTGGCCTTTTCCCAACTACGTTGGGGTCGGCTTCCAGTCTAACCGGATGCAGCTGAGAACCAGTGTTTTACAAGGAGCGACTGCCTGTCTGACCTCCACAACCCTTACCTCGGCAACCTTGGCACCCCTTTAGAAGATCTGGTTTTTGTCAGACTTTCTGGCTTCTGACTACCCGTAACGACTGCCAAAGATGTCCAATGACAGCCGGGACCCACGTTATCGTGCCTTCCGAAAAACGAGAAGAACTCGTTATGACAAACGATGGTCACCCATCCACGACCGACCGCGCCAAGCATTGCTTAACCTTATGATCGATCGATCCGCGCGGCTTTGACTTAGCCACGAGCTCTTCGCCGTATTTTGATCAATTAAATATATCAACGGTGCTCAACCGTACTGTGTTCGACAACGTACAGCGCTGTCTACGAATAAATATTAATGGACTTATTGAAGCGACTGCTTTTATGAATAAACAAATTATCTGAACTACTTAAAGACAATTTATTTTATACTTGTAATTAAAGAAATTGTACGTATGAATAAAGAGGATCATTGTCTACCCCAAACTACATTGATTTCCAATTAGCAATTTATAATCTATGCCTGGAGGCACGTGAGACCTACTAAGTTCAGATTCATTCCAAATAGATTTTTAGTCTTCATAAGTTTCATTAATAATTCCATTAGATAACCATTAATGTGGAAAAATCTTTGTTATAATGCTTATAAACTACTAATTTTCTTGGAATAAGCACATTATGTATTCAATCGTTTGTTAATAATAGCGTCCTAGCCGATTGTCGGCCACGGCGGCTGTTCTCATATAAGGAGATCAGCCAGCTGCGCAGGACATATTATAGTGCACAAGCATTTGCGCAGACACAGGTGCACTCNAATTGTACGTATGAATAAAGAGGATCATTGTCTACCCCAAACTACATTGATTTCCAATTAGCAATTTATAATCTATGCCTGGAGGCACGTGAGACCTACTAAGTTCAGATTCATTCCAAATAGATTTTTAGTCTTCATAAGTTTCATTAATAATTCCATTAGATAACCATTAATGTGGAAAAATCTTTGTTATAATGCTTATAAACTACTAATTTTCTTGGAATAAGCACATTATGTATTCAATCGTTTGTTAATAATAGCGTCCTAGCCGATTGTCGGCCACGGCGGCTGTTCTCATATAAGGAGATCAGCCAGCTGCGCAGGACATATTGTAGTGCACAAGCATTTGCGCAGACACAAGTGCACTCCCTATTCCTTTACTCTCATAACCCGATGGGACGGCAATCCGACACGACCGGAGAGAGATCAGGCGCAGGACCGACATTAAATTGCTCTCCGATGCACGGGTGAATCAATCACCAACTTTCAACTCGGGGCTGCTTTGTGAAAGTTTCTAAAACCCACAAAGCGATTTCGGCCCGACGCGGGAATCGAACCCGAGACCTCTTGCACGATAATTTCTTATTACCATCGTCAAGGCATGATTTAATTTAAGACTTGTATATTCTAAAACGAACTACTAGGGTAATCCAATACCATAGGATCTTTTTGGTATGGTAAAATTAATGACAGTCACAGAACAAAATGCATATAAAATACCGCAGTACCATTGAATGTCAAAGAAGTTAATACGTAATCCATTAATATTATTGCAAGTACGCACAAAATCCTACCTGCGTCGGCACTCAGTTGGCGTGTTATTGAAAAACAGACTCGATCCTTATGAAAAATTACTTTTTCGTTTCGTGCCGTACGTTCTTGGGCTCCCTTTCGTTTCGTACGGTCGGACGCAAATACGAGATTCCTTTACTCGAACACAATAGACGTAATGTTGAGCTCCGCCACTGGAAAATGTTGAGATAAGTTATTTGTCTGTTAGCATTTTGTGCGAGTACATTATCATTTCGCTACGTAAATATAGAATGTAATCATTTGTCAACATGTTTCATTTTATTTTCGCATTTTATCCGAACGAGGAATATCCGTTTTCCAATCTGGGGTTATTGTTCGTTACCTGTCGTATCAATCTGCTTAACATGAATTATGATTCTGTAAGTTATTTTATTGGGTAAATTGTGAATACTCCGTAGTATTAGCATTTATTATTTAAGTTAATACATAAAATAAAATAGTTTGGTTCATATGATTGTGCTTGATGTAGTCTTCTACAAGTGCAGGAGCACACAAACAATACCATGCCACGTTGTGTGTAGGTACTTCTGTTCTTGGAGATCGTAGTAAATAAAATCTTAACTGACGAATGATGTACTCATTAAAGTATATTGCAATTGTTTTGTACTGAGTTGTATAACGATCTATTAAAATTTATACCCTATGGTTAAATCGATTTGATTATTCGAATGAAAGCATTAACAAGTTAGCATTAGGCTGTAGTAATACAAGGTCAGTTAGAGTAAAGCCCCGTCGGTTGGTTAATGTGCTAAGGGGTAGGAAAACTTTCAGGTAAGCGACTTCTTTCGTGGCACGTGATCCGCCTACAGTATGCACAGGGCCTTACTCATAGGTACACGCTTGTCCCGCTTACGAGATAGATAAAAAAATACTGTCACCATGAGTTACAAACTTTAAGGGTGATGAAAGGGCATGACGGACTACTTCCTCAACAAAACACACTTTTTCAACACGTTCACGAGTTCACAGAATCCAATAGAAGCAGTTCCACAAAACTTAGACAAGTGACGGAATAAGTGAAACTGGGAATACGGAAATGTATTATGTGAGCTTTCCTTCATTGGATTTACTTTCAGCGAAGTCTTGTTGACTAATGTAACACGTCTATTTTATTATTCTTAAAAAATACGAATTTTAGTAAAAAATACAAAAATTGAGAAATTTTTCTCGTAAATCAGATGAATATATATTAAATGTGAAAATTCAAAGTTGTAGCTTTTTATATTAGGTACGCGACGCAGCTCCCTGTCATGGGACCGGCTGAAGATGAAAATATAATAATAGAGACGCATCAAACGTGATGTTATTAAGGGCTTCCGTGACCGGGGTTGCGATGGAGGGGGCGGCGCGGCGCGCACGCACCACGCGTGCACCGAATACCGGTCCATTCACATGCAAAATCAACTCCTTACCGTAAACGCGACGCACCTACTAAAGTAAAGAGTACCATAAATCCAACCATTCTACCAACTACATGTTGACTATTGGATTTCTTTCTCAGCGACTTGAATAATGTCTAGAATTACTTTTATTTAGATATGTGACTTCGAATGCTACGCCATGAGAGAAAGCTAAAAGCTTCGTGCATAGTACTCATTCATCCCCATTCAATTATATACTGAAAATCTAACTTTTATCTTCGCATCCTTTTGTCTTACAGTCGTTTCTTCAATTGGCGTGCAGGGGAAAAATCTTTTATTTGTTGTAGAAGAGAAGTAACGCCCGTCGGCGCCTAATCAAGGAGTTGGCCGGGACTCGCGCCGCTAACGAACAGGTGTACCTATAAATACTTTCCGAGGCGATTGCTCCAGGCTTTAATCAGCGCCGCAGCACCACTTTACCGCTTTTCATTGACTCTCGACTGACCCGCCAGCGCCGATTGGAAACCTACACTCCGGGGAAATACGGCCGAAAGAAAATTTACGCGCTATTTGGGCTTCTTCGATACTTTATGTCACTTGAATTTACTCTAATTAATCCCCTTGCTGGTTTCGAACGAGGACAATTGTCATCTGTTCAAAATTATCGAAAACATTCGTTGATTTCAATTCATCTGAATTATTTCTCTGATGTACAGTTTCGAATTTATAAACAGTAGCTATTACATTATGTTGAATCAGGAGTGTTGCTTCATTTTATAAAATAAAAGTAGATAACATTCCCTCATTAAGTATCTAAACCTAAATAAGAGATTGACGCGACTATTCACCGCACGTCGCGAGCGCACGCTTTGTGCCAAACTTTGGCTGTATCGAATTAAAAATGAATGCATGTGGGAGACGCAGCTAGGGCTGAACGCAAGACGCCTTACCGATTTCAGAATATTTAATGCTTATAGTCTGCCTTTTATTCTATCAAATGACTAGTGTACTAAACTTAAAAAAAATATAATGGATTACATCTGGAATTTAAATTAAAGTAAAACACCTTGGAAACAAAATGTATTATTGCGAGAAGTTGCTATAAAGCCTATTTACAAAATGGGCTTTATAGCCGTGATTTTTTATTTTGTTCTACATAGTATCTTTTCTTATAAACATAGAAATGAACATAAATACAAGTAAAGATAGGTACACTAGACATATTTAAATACATCAAATAAATAAATCTACTAGGTATAACAGATTACACCCTTGGTCCTTAGACACTTACTCAAGTAAGTAGTTCGAGTAACATTAGCCAGCCCTGAGCCAGGGAGTCATCAGAGTATTCCACTAACGTTACGTGCTTCGTGCGACCTTTCAATGGGAAGTAGATTCAGTTGCTTTTAATTGGATCCGCACCGCTTCTCACCATCTGTCCTACCGCCACCTCAAAAATGAACAACTTTTATCAAACTGTTGCAACTAATTAAAATTTTCAATTGCAGCTTTTATTAGCGAGCGTCAATTTTACAGTTGAAGAATTTTTATAACCGCATCCTATTGCTATTGTTGAAATCAACGAACGTGTGAACTAAAATGAAATTGTAGAAAACACGAACAAAGTTAGACTTTGGTTCACTGCACTTCTCTCTCTGTTTCCAGGGCTGGGAAAAATCTTCTGAAATACAATCACATTTGGCTTTTACGACTTTTATAAGGTGCATACATATTGGTACCGTGAAAGCAATGCTTTTAAATATTTATAAATGGATTAAAACGTATATACAAACAAAATATAGTCGAAAGAAAATGTTTTTCTCGAATCGAACATATATCACGAAAATATCACGGCAAAACTACGAACTATGTAATACAACTATCGGGTTTGTTTCCAATCTCGCAACCAGAAACATTTTTCTATCTGTATGATAAATATGTCCCTTTGCAACTGACCGCAATCTTTATAATAACCGAGGGCATGCCTATCCCCGGTAATGAATACAAATAAATCAGAGAGAGCATCGCAAACTCTTCGAGTTAATTAATATAAAGTTGTGCAATCCTACGTGCATTAGTATTCAGAGTCTACGTTCATATAATACGGAAACGAAAGATTTTAATGAAAGCCTGACATCGTAGGGCTTATACAGAGCTGACAACACCTTTAGAATATTAAAAATAGTTAGTTTATTGTTTTTCAACCTCCGAATCGACCCTAATATAATATTATAATCGCTAATTGAATATAATTTAACACCAGGGAGATTTGGTAGTAAACGTTTAATGTCTTTGTTAACTCTTTTCTTCACTAAGATGACAACGAAGCTCTCGACAGGATTGATAATATTTCATCAGATCAACGTCGATTCAGATGATTATTACTTTACTTGAATACGAGTATCACTAAGTTGGTCTCATTACTTATTGGAGTAATTTTCTTTTGGTACAATTGAGGCCCTTTTTATGAGGTCCAATAAACACTACGAATATCTTAACATGCTCCTGACACGAAAGGGCCAATATTACTTATTATATGCAGTGGTGGTATTATCAGCTCACAGTGTGCTCATGTTGATGTGCGGTCGGATCGCGCAGACCCCACGCCGCAGCAGCTGTTTCTTTAAGTGCCTACTTCTTCTGCGGCCGGCACCATCTTCACGCTTTCCTTCATTATCTGCTTGCATTATATTGCATTGAATATGTGGATCGAGTAACTTGCTGCATCATTAGTAGTCAAAGTCAAAGTTTATTTATTTTGCAAATATGGGTAGGTATACTAAAGTTTGTTGAAATAAAATATAATACATCAAGTCAGCCATATTTTACCATTCGGCATGCTTTATCATTATTGAATAAAACTAGGTAGGTTCCTTAATATTAATATTTGTTTGTAGAACTTTGTTAATTGATCCGTTTCGTCTATTGCTTTCTTTACTATTTTGCTGTTGATCTCTTCTCATACAGAGAACCATGGTCTTTGATTATTATGCTTGCTCAAGATGGGTGAGCAATTTTTGTTTTTCAGAGTAACTTTGCATAATGTAGCCGAGTTTATTTTTAAGTCGATTTATGCACAAGCTATAGGTATTTTTATCCGGTTTTATAAATGGAACTTATTCATTTCTTTATCAAAGAACACTGAAAAGAGATAAATTCAATTAAAATATACCATTGTGGTGGCGATCTATTTTGTTTACTAGAAAAAATTTAGAAATGAAAATAACCATATTAAGGTTCATATTTACAAGAATAGGGCATGTTTTATTTTGACCTAATAACCTTTCAGTCCTAAGATGTCGCCTATGTTCATAATGTCAGTCTTATCGAATAGTATGACGGAAACCAAAGACAGGCATATAGATAAGTACATTGATACATACGTAAGTTTAAGCTAAGGAACCCGACACGTGCGTGCCAAACGCGCTCGCCGTGGGTTTTAGCTATTGCACGAAGATCCATACTCAAACAATACGAAGATTATGCAAGACAGTGAAATAGCTATCACAATTAATATATGACTGACTATCTTTTATAACGCAACTATCAAGGACTTTATCTGGAACCTCTGAAATTGGCTCTTAAACTTCAAAATCATCTACCTATACCTTTTTAATGACTTGGAAAGCTAAATCGCTTACCTGCTTATTTATTTAAATGTATTTTTGTGCAGCGGTTTAGGCAAACATAATTAATATCCACACAAGTCCGTTTCTGTATTTCTTACATTTTTACGAAAGAAGATATACTTCTAACACCAGGTTTATATGTAAAAATAGACATCTGAAAAGTAACGCCAACATCCACATTTACCAAAAACTCGCAATGCAGTCTAGACATACGATACATGCATCATATCTCCTCACTACACTAAAACTACAAAATTACCAACAACGCCAAGAATAGCTCCAAAAAACGCCAACAACGAGGTTTTGTTCACGTAAGTACGATACAAAAACACCTCGGTGGGTAGTTGGGCCCCCCTCCGGTACTCTGGCCTCATTAAACCCCGCTATTTGTTTAGGACCACAGCTCAAACACGCCGTCACTCCGCCAGGACTAACAGATTTCACGATTTAAAATATTTAGGTAGCAATTTTACCTTGGTGCGTTTATGACAACAAACATCCCGGTTTGTATTTGAAATTAAAGATAGGCGTGAATGAAAGCCTAGCAGCTGTTGTATGTTTTTTGTGAACGTTGTGCTCCATATATGTTTGTTATTAATGGCTTTGCTGAAATGAATACCTGCCTTTAGCTTTTAATAATCCATTTAAAATTGTGTAACGTAAAAAATATTCACTATTGGTATAAAATATATATCGACATTTTATTTTTTGTAAATAAAACCACCGTTTACCATTGATATCTTTATACTTTAGGATAACGCGTTCAAAACACTCATTGTGTCCGACTAAACTATGTCATCCAACTATTATGATCCTTCATCGAAGATACCATTAACCTTCCATATTTCTACAATCCTAACAACCAGTTTCGGAAGTTAAAGATTTTGTTTTGTTTTAAAATACCAAAGAAAAGTAGTATAAAACATTTCTAAAGATCGTCAGATATCAAGAACTTTATCTGAGACCTGCAAAACTGGCCGTATATCTCTATCCGTGCTTTGTGACATCTGTAACATAATCACAGCATATCCGCTACATAGCCCATACACGGCATATATTGCACGTACCGTTTCAAGCCAGATGTCACTTCACAATACCAATGCACGTTGACACAGTCAATTTTCATTGCAAATTCTGTCATCGTACGACATACGTGGAGGCTCCACAAACAGTTGACTTACAAATGTCAAACTTAAACGAACCGAAATGAACTCGGAGTCGCATGAAGCTGCGTGGTGAAAAAATATTCTCAGCTTATGTTTATTATACTCATGCAATGTTTCCATTTGCGTGTGATATTGGAAAGAAATAGTTTTTTTATTGTTTTTAGTTTTAAGATATCTTAAGTCATCTTAAGTTGGGATTGCATGCTGTAGGCTGAAAGTCGTTTGGACGAACTTGTGACTTACACTGATCAAAACAGTTAAGTCATTAAGAATTTTTGAGGTTTACATCTGCAACAAAAAAACAGACACGGAACGATTTTAAGAGCAGAACGACATAAAGTATTGTAGACAAAAATTCAGTTATTTTTTGTGAATCAAAGCCTAGAACGCACTGAATGTGTATTCTAGTTGCGAGTCGTGACGAGTAACGAACCACGCACGTCTCCGCAGCGCTCGATCGTTCAGTCATGCATATCAGAAAAAATATATGGAAATAACCCTTTATTCCAGTTCCGCAAGTGAATTTAGCCAACTGCAAAACCGTCGTCAGGCTAAACTAAAAGATTCTAATGCAATTGCGCATTGAACTGTACTATACTTTGATTTTTCTATGCTTCATTATTATCAGTTAAGTAATAAAATGAAATACGTTTTATACTTATTACTTCAAAATATTATGATAATTAGCTTTGACTTAAAGACACCAAAATTGTAACATTATAAAATTAATAAAATTAATTAGATATGCTAAAATTATAGTTGAATACTAGGTCTTAATTAAAAGATGGTTGATCAAATAGTGACAAGATACACACATGACGCGGTGCCACGAACAGGCACCGTCGTATTCCGATCATGTATTCAATTACTGCCATATAATATCATTTTTCATTTGGTTGAGCCACCCCGCGTGATATGTATTAACAATTTTCACTAGTTTATTGGAAAAGATAGGGACTTAGCGCACGTGTATGTCATTCCGTAAGGTGGTGACATACAAAGGTGTACAACATCTGATTTCGGATACAAAATATAAAATTTATGATTTTAAACAAGATTTAGTACGGGAAAAACAAAGACATACAACATTAATGTCATAAATAAATACTCGTTAAGAAAAGATTTAATTTATTGTCAAAGAAATCATACATACAAGTTATCGTAAAGGAGAATGTTCAACTGTGCATACTATAAGACAATAATAAAAAGTGGAAAACTTCATTGTAATGTATCACCTGAACTTAGTCTGAACTTTTCTTTATCTGAAAAAATGAAAATGAAACTTTTGTCACAGCAAACATTTTCATATTTCTGATATTTCGGTGAATACAATACGACAAAACACCAGGAGTAGTCGAAGATAGATATGGCGTATTGATCGAGTCATTGATGCGACAACAATTTGCCGGTCCGCTCGGCTCGAGTGCCGCTATGCAAATGCCCGCGCTCCATTTTACGCTCGGCCCGGCGGCGGCTGCGGCGGCGGCGGGGGCGCCGGGGGGCGAGGGGTGCATTGCATGCCGGATGTTCCGCTGTCGTCGCAGGAAATTGAGAGCGTTGCATAAATCCTGATCCTACAAACCAAATTTGATTCGACCTAATCCGGATATTGATACGAAACAAACACCATAGAACATTTTAATTTTACTTAATAATTTTATAAAAAAAAAATCGCGTCTTTACCACATTATTGGCAACACTTATTGGCAATTGAGTTGCCCCAGATTAATGTTTTGAAGCGTTGCTGCGGAGACCTCGCAGAGTAACGAAGAACGCCAGCAAGTGAAATATTGTCGAGAAAATTGAATACGTGCAAGCATTCAAAGAGTTTTGGATGCCATGTCGGTTGGTGTACATGGGTCTTTAAATTCTATCGATGGGTATAATCATTCACCAACCAAAACACGGCACATTCTTCAAAGTCGTGCGTGAAAGTCTGAATATGCAACTCGACCCTTGACCTCATCCTTCTTTCTTTTTCTATTCACAGAATTTATCCGGTTTTCTTTTTAAGAGAAAAAATAGTTAGTCCCCAAAATTAAAAAAAGGTTTTATGTATAAATTCTAAGAGGTTTAATTACCTATAACGATAGTTTTTATTATTTTTAACACATGACATTTAAAAAGCATACTAACCGAAGCACTGAAGACATGCCTAATTATACATTATAGTTGGTTGATCTGTGTTGACCATTAAAAACCAACGCTTTATAAAGTATAAAGAAAGTAAACCGCGTATAAAACCCAAATTCAAGTTATATCATGAATTATTCGTGACAAATAAATTGCTAATTCTATGAACCAGCAACATAAACGAAGATTAATCTCGAATCCGTTTGAAAAAAGTACACAAACGAATCTTCCGCAAAATTGCCCGAACGAAACAAATATTTTTGTACTATTTGCGGGCGAAAGCCGGATTTTATACGAAATTCCAATATTAAAATTGCTCGTCGGCTCTTCCCACCTGTTCTCTGTGATTAAAGTGCGTCTCCTCCGAACCACGAGCCGAAGGCGACGCCAAATGCAAATGTTAGCTTAAAGAAACCTTTTGCGGTGAACCCAAGGAAAAAAATTACACACCCACTCGTCTAGTTCGTGTGTCATTTTATCATTTACGTGTGTTTTGTAAACACGAGACATCAAAAGGAACTCTTTGAAATAAAGCAAACAGACTTTCCTTTCATTCGTTCAAGCAACACTAATTCAAGGCACTTAGTTGGTAGACACACAGGTACATGTACGGCATCAACACACACTGTAATGTCTAACAGGTCCAAGTGATTTTATCGACACTGAATAGAGCTAGGTACGGGGAGGGTACATTAAATTCAATAACACGAGTTAGGGAGTTCGACGCTCGCTCCGACCGTCCTCAAAATAAGTAAAGAAGGAAACTTTCGAAAAACTCTGCTCAACTTGTACCATGTTGTATGTGTACATTTTTTGTGGGAAAACTAAAATAATATGTTTTTATCAGTCACATGTTTCGCATGTCTATAGTTAGTTCTGGTATTTTTATAAATAATATGCAAATGGATTTATCTCCAGATGTGTATTCAATTTATCCTTTTAATATTCGCGTTACAACAAAAAGTAAGTTGTTTAATATCATAATGCAGATTTTGTGTAAACTAATGTATGCGTTAGTTGCCAGGAATAAAATATTCTAAACAAGTTGGAATGCATTTGCCAACAAAAAGCAAAAGAGCTTTTTATACACGAAAATTACATGAATAAGTTGCTGTCAACTGAAAATGTACATCTCGTTATGCAGTTTAGAAGTGAAGTGAAAGTAAAGTGTATAAGCATGTTGTCGTGCAAATGTTTTGTTCATGCAATACATTGTTATTCGCTGCAGACTTGGGATAGTTCACTTGTTAGGGCATTCCGCGGCTGAGCGGCCGTTGTGTGCCTATCGCTGAACTAGTAAGTGTCCCGCAGTTTGCTCTCTAATTTTCACTCACAAACATGTTAACATGTAGTTAACTACAAGTACCTACAACTTCAGAATATGCTCTCGTGTCGCTCCCTAAGCAAACAGCCCCTCGTATAAAAGCTATTAATATGATTAAGTTGAAAATTGCTGCTAGTAGTTAGGAACTACTTGAACGGTGGACATGTTTTGATAAAAGCTTGTGAAGCTCATTCTTTATACTAACTTATGTGCTATAAAAGAGGACCGTTTTATATCATTTAGTTAAAATTTATAAAGTTGCACACATAAGTATACATAATAATAACTAGAGATATGAAAACGAAAAGTAGTTTTGTTTCATAGCCCGAATTTAAATGCATGAATGTTTATTGATTGATAAAAATTGTTGTGTGGATAAAACTAAAGATGCTAAGAAAATCGTTTCTGAAATCCTGAACTTTGGAAATGGTATCTTTAGCTTTAAAGTCTAAAAGTGTATGTAGGTGGAAGGGCTTAGTGGGGAGGGGGAGTGCACCACACTGACGCGGCTCTCATCAAGCCATCATTATGGACGCGCCATGTTTTTAAAATGGCTCTGGATTGCGCATAGCCGTGGTCCAAATTAATCCCCTACTACAATGTTGCTACGTTAAATTGGGATAATCTGTTTTGAAGGAAATATGCTTCGTTATTATGAAAAAAACTTTACAAAGCTTCAATATTAATTATTCCCCGCTCAACCTTTCCGTCAGGCCGTGACTTCCGTCGTGATTTTGCATATAATTTTCTACTCAATGAACGTAACCCACTGTGTGCTAAGCCTCAGCAGGAATTATGGAAAAATGAAAGGTACCTGTGGTAACTAGATAAGGACACGGGGAAATATTTATCGTGCCTATTCATGTAATTGAGAATTAATTTATTTGCTTTTTTACTCTGAACTTTTTATTAAATTGTACGGACGTTTCAGGAACTTGGTTTCGTTAGCATTTAATATAAAAAGACATGAAATTCTTTCCTCTCTTCCTCGTATCGTTTGCATGGAGCAAATTTTCAGACATGGGTGATGAGATGTATAATACTTTATACATATAACTTTAGACGTCTAGAAATACTAACATATTAAAATCATAATTGAACCGGTATGCGGTATGAAGATTCAGACGCGGGCAGTTGGTGGTTCCGTGGAGTAGTCTGCGAGGCTCGTCGCGGGCGGCAATAACCGGCACAATGCGGCACAACTAACGACGAGGGGCGCCCCTCCCCCCGCCGGGAGGTAATAAAACCACGCATTCCACTTGCAAGTCACGGACTAGATTACCGAGAGCCGCGACATCCTCCGATGTGCCGATCGCCGAACTGGCGCTCCTGCGATATAGCGGCGGTATTCACCAGATACTGACAAATAAGGAGATGAATTGAAAGGACTTCTAATTTAATGTATGAGGGTTGCCAATAACTTTTAAAATAAATACAGTAAAATAAAAACATGCTCTACAGTGTTTGTTCTTTAGTTCTTAAATTATGCATACGAATAAAACATACCAAGAATACTACTCATAAGATAAGTTGAAATATGCGTGTTGCGGTTACGAATCAAACGAATACAATTCCTACGCTAGAGTAGTGAAATAGGATCCAAATATCATCTTACATTCAGAACAAAAATGGACCCAAAAGTCCGAGATCAAAGCAAAATCACAATAGGTTAATATTGGTCCATTGTTGCGAGCACGAAGCCAGAGCAAATTAACAGCGAACAAAGAAAAGTATGTCCTATCAATAAGTGGCGGTGGAACTGGCAAATTGAATTGAATAAAACACACAAGTCCTCTAACGAGCCGGTGTTTACCCAAGTGGACACTAATTGGCTTAGCCAGCGGTCGCCGACGCGCTTGCACACTGGAATAAAGAAACTTGAACACAGTTTGGCCGAGGAGGAGGCATTTGGTTACTTTGTAACACGATCACTCGGATAGTTTTGTGGTGCTCTATAATTTAGTTAAGAGTTTTGCCCTTAAATTAGTAAAGCTAACCACTTAATGAGGTTCCAAGCGTAATATTAAATCACAAAGAAAAAAATTGGCTTGTACAGGAAAAAACATTATAGCAAGAAGCCATTCGGAAAAAATATATAATTACTACAGTGACAACTCTCATATCATTGCATCTTTTATTTCACAAACCGAGAAAGTTCATACTTACATCAGACGCCTAACCTAAACGTATTCCCCGAAGTTGCATCGCAGCTATGCCATATCTGATTTAATTTACTTGTTCGTTAATTTCACTCAGAATTATTCGAACAGGGTGGCTCCGGAATGAAGATGCAATCACTGTAACTTGAGACACAGGCCTGTTAACACTTACTTGACCTTCAGTGTCCTTAAACTATTAACGAAGGAAAAAACTCGAGTAAAAGAAAAATAAACTAACTTCGTAAACACTGTTTAAAGAAACAATACAGGTACCTGCGAGTAGGTTTTTAATTTAGTTCATACAAGGCTCGCCCGCAAGGTAAATATAATTTACTGTTTCTTTTACATTTTTCTCGAGACGTTGAAGAAAACAAATGGAGAATCCGTTTCAAACACCGCTGAAATAGACCCCACTTTGTAGTTTTATAATTTGAGCAGTTACCAACACAGGCTGAATAAATTATGTTCTAGTTTATGTCTTGTAAAACAGTCAAAGTAATTATCATAAAGTGTGTCAACTTATTAAATGTGTGGATATCAATCACGTTCACAAAAACCTCTGAGACCCAAACATAATAAAGAGTATCCAAGCACGCCGCAATATATTATATTTTAATATCATGTGTATTACCAATACAACATGAATATTCTGTGCGCAAAAGTAATTTTAAAGGCTATCACAGAAGGCGGCGGGCGCGGGCGACAGTGCCGGCACCCACTGACATCAGTGGCTTGTATCTTGCGCTGAATTTGCATATAAATTGTATCTTCTGGTCATACCGAGCAAGATGACACGCGTCTATGATGTGGCCGCCACGAATACATATATTTATTTATATACACTGTAATCAACTGCCAAATATATTTGGGATACTTATCGTTAATTTTTTGAGATCCTGACAAAGTTATTATAATGTGATAAAGAAACTTCTTCATTGTATTCGTTGGTAATTATTTTGTTTTAATTCTGTACATAAAACAGCAGACTATTTTGACTTGAACCAATATCTCAATAATTACGTACAATTCTCTACAATAATTGGTAACCTAGGCTCAACTGCTATCCTGTCACCAAAACAACTATATTATTTTAAATTAACTATCAATATATCGTAATTGTATTTCATCTAAACATTTGTTAGTATAATACATCAAAATTACTGAATATTTGGGAACAGAACACAAACGAAGAATAAACGAAGCCATCACAATCTACAATTTTAATGACCTCAAATAAATCAACGTGATCGTTACTAAGCAAAATTAAAGGTTATATTAGTCTTCATCAACGCGCTTCCGAAACGATGCAGGGCAATAAAACGATGAAAAGAAGCTAATTTTTCAGCAAATCATCTCCGGACCCCATGAAGTCATCAATATTCATTTTGCGGCGCGCCTCCGAAACAAACACCTTTGCGAAGGAGCATAACGCGTTTCCTTTGAGCGAACTATGCCGGGGGCGCGCGTCACGCGGGGAGACCGGCTAACTCAATTTATTTGGATAATTGGCTTGTTTCACTAACGTTCCCGACTCACATAAATTATTTCACGTATTACGATAGTTTTTGATAACATCTATTAATTTGTTGTTTAACAACTACTTTGTAACTTGATTTAATTATGCAATACGTAGTGAAATATTAATGATCAAAACTTTGGTCATCTTTACCAAATACCTATCTATTTTATAGGTCGTACGTCCCGTCGTTTATTAAAATTGAAGTCTGAAGCACCTCGGTATGATATAAATGAGTTGATGTGTCCAATCTCAAGAAACCATAAAATCCAAACGGAAATATCCAATAAAATATCAAACATCGCATCAAAACGGTCAGTCATACAGATAAAACAAGTAGTAATATACGAATCTATTGTTTGTTTGGACGTCTCTACTGTTTGTGATTATCAAATCACTATGCCATTATGGTCCGGGCTATTAATATTCTGAATAGGGAACCGGAATAATTTGGGGGTAAGTCCAGCGTTCGGCTCCGGCCGTATTAGTAGGAGTCTACCGGCTACGGCTACCTCTATCCCTGCTACGAGTGCATTCGTTCGGCGTACTACGCTCGTAGCTAGCGCGTAGCACTTCGTAGCACTGGATTAACTTCTCAATAACTCGTTCAAATAATGTTTGTATTTTGATTCAGTTTGATAACTAGTTACCAAAGTTTTCATTAAGTTGAATTAACAAATTGAAACATTTGCTTTTTCTTTATTTTTTCAAGTCTGTTCACGTAAAGATTCGTGCTAAATTCTTAATTACAAGTCTGTATATTGCTTGCTGACAACATTTATTTATGTGTGCATTTCTAGAGTATAAAACATTGATCCTCCTGAAATTATGTGATATTTTTTGAACATTTTTTATAAATAAAGCTTTTTGTGAACGCTTCTAAACATTTGAAAGCAACACATTTCATGGGGCATTTACTGGAATTTCTTTAAATAAGTTGAACAGTATTTTCGTAGACTGTAGCTATTTGGTGTAGCCAGTGCACGTACGCGACCGCAACGTCCAAGCTAGGCCGTCATTACTGCGGCTCAGCGCCAAATTGCGATATCCGCTGCCTTTGCCGACTGACCGCCTGCGTCCGTACCTTGCAGGTAGTTGGCGCAATCTATTTTCTCATTTAAAATTAGTACAACTATTTTGTTTGACACAATCGATAAGAAGTTGTGGAACGCTCAGCTTGAACGGTTCAAGCGTTTGTGTCGGAGATGGCACCTGCAGTAGTTGTGAAGTCGGGTCGAGGTGCGGGGTTGTCCTTTGTGCGGCGGTTAAGTTCGCGGCGTCCCGGCTCCGCTGTCCACAGTAACAAGCCACTTCTGTTTATTTTACCGCAATGAATTTCCTTGCAATATTTTGTTCATTTTTTAATTTTGAATACATTTGAGGACAATTCTCCGTGGCGGTTGTGCGCCCCCGGCAATCTCCAAATTGCCTCTTTATGTGCAGATGTTCCGACCCTCGGTTTTTCCGTCTTTTGAATGTCGTTTTGCTGTTAAATAACCTGCTCGTCTATTGTAATTGGGGTTTGTAAGTTTACTTTCTACTTCCAACTCCATTGTCGACATGCTACTCAAATGGAATTGCAAACATTGCGAAAGAATTGTACAACTGAAATCCTTGAAATCCTTTCTGTAGTTTTTCAGTTTAAGTTTCACGCTTTAAAAGCTTTAATGTTACGGCACTTTATTTAAATGCTAGTAATAAAAAAATAACCTGAAACATATTACCAGACTACTTTGATAAAAACGAAACGAAACCAATTTACTTAATGAAATTCTTAACCTTTACATTTATTTGTATTCAAACCTTATTACATCTGCCCTTTGTGTTCACTTAAACCGCAATATTAATAACAAAAAGTTAAGTGGGGCAAATGCGGTAGCCGCCACTGCTTTCATACAAAGTTCTTCTAAATTTAATCTCGGGAGGGTCACTAAAGATCACAATTACACGTTTTACAAGATTCCGACTCATTTATTTTTCCGCGAACAAATTATTTCTCGTGAAGCAAATTAATTCCTTAGCATTATACTTCTTTTAAGATCTGAATAAATTTGAACGAGATTTTATAAAAAATAGACGGGCTGAGGCCCGCGGCTACCGGCAAATTACATCTTTATTTACAAGTATGTACCTTCATATTTTCTTCCCATTGGAGAGTGGAAATAAATTTATAATTTGTAGCTGTAGGTACTATGTACTCATATTGTAAAAATATAACATCAAACAATTGTACTAATGATGTTTAATTTAACTTTATTTTTTGTCAGCAAAACCATATGATGAATTTCAGCCATGTTGTTAAACAATACTTCTACTTTTAAAACTTATTTTTACAAATGTACGGACAGACCTAATAAGAAATACTCTAAACTTTCTTAAACCAAAAATATGACCATCTAAAAATGTATCCGCCATTACTTTCTTTAACATACATTTTAAGTAGGAAGAATCTAGCTCTGACTAAGTTAAATGCCAGCTGCTGTGATTCAATTAAACATAATCAAACCGAGTGCACATAAATAGAACACACAGTTAAAAGAGAAATAAATCAAGAGACATGACAATAAAGTTTATTTTATTAGTAGAAACACAATCATCTCCGCTCTCGCCAGTTGCTTGCTCTCCCCTCAGAATAAGAAGTATAACTGAAAATGAATTCACGTTACAACACCTTATTATTGTGAAAACTAATTCATCTTCATGAACTAAGCTTGATGTAGACATGTCTGAGGATTCAGTGGTATTTATAATTTAAAAAATATATGACACCCACTTGTTTCCAGTAAAAACATTATAACTTTTTGCAAGACAAATGTGAAGTTAAGTATAAAGTTTAAAAAAAAATTAACTTTACAACCTTGAAAAGTCTGTAGCATACATTCAGAAAATGTTACTGTCGCTTAAGTAGAAAAATCATCGGTTTGTTCAGAAATTGCGTATTAAATTATTAACTTACATCAGGATCCTTTCCATAAGAGCATTTGTGTACTTCAAATGCTCTCTGACATTTGTCTTTGTCGGGAGTGTCTAAAAAAATAAACACATAATCAACAAAAAGCAAGAAGCCACAACTAATGAAGCAATATCGTACCTCAGAATGAAACCCGACATGAACCATGCCAACCTTGTACGTACATATACTTATATCAGAATAACTTAAAGGTTACTTTTTGTCCATATGCGGGAAATAACAAAAAAACAGTTCAATATGGTAAAAACTATAATTATTTAGCTATCTAATACCAACACTATTTTTGTGAATAAAGTGACTAGATATTTATTACTTACCAAGATGTTTACAAGAAAATATCATTTTGGTAGTTCGGTCAACGTATTCTTCTGGTATCAGACTGACTAACATGTCGTAGTCCACAGCATCATCATCATCTACCTGCAATTTGATAATTTATTATTTTATTAATTGTTAGAACAAGCAAAACCAGAAGTCAAAGTACGCTTAAGCTCACAGTCAAGGTAACATTCCGCACAGTTAAAAGGCAAAGCGAACGAATTGAATTAAAAATAAATTAAATGCCTGTTTGTATCTAATTTTGTATACGACAGGGTGAAGAGAGAAACAAACAAAAGAGGGATAACTCACGAGGCTCGCTTCCTCCATCAGGCAAAACATATAGCACTTCAATTTCGGGTCCTCCTTAAATATGCCGTTTTCGCAATTCGTTATATCCTCTGGGGGCAAGTAAGAATAAAGACTCTTTAATGTACGTAAACATGTGACATTGTATTCCATAACAGGGCTAGTGGCACGATTTTACTTGTTAGCGAAAATAGAAGACTATATTTTTTGCAAAGCTTTAAGTACTTATTCTCTACTAATTAAATATATCGTGGAGTGACTTCTCTAAGTGTTTGTTTAGACTATGGTCGGTAGCTTAGCCGTGCCGATTGCTCGGCGACTCGGCGTCATTCGCATGCTAACATAGAACAAAGGAGGAAGAAATTTTTCTTTTGAACACTCACCCTCCGCGACCCCTGTTTTAGCAACACACTCGTCGTGAACAGTTTGTATTATTTCTTTGATTTCGTCACTGAAAACCTGAAATAGAAATATGTTTAACTTAGATGTATTCAATTCGCTTTGACGGTTGGATCGGAATAGTGTATAAGTTTGCGTGGCACGTTGTTGTTTTATCGAATTTGTTTATATGTAGCTATTTAACAAAAAAAATTACAGTGTTATTTTTTAGCTAGGCAGTTCTACAGTTATTACAAATTAATTTAGTTAATCACTGAATTGTCATAATAATCGTTTTACCACAGTTAAGACTGTCTACACAAAGAGCAACCCGAGCACACCCTAAGCGATGCTTCAAACTACTTATATAAGCACCTCCACGAAGTTGCCACACATTAGGTCCACAAAGTTCTCCGAGATTTCCTTATTAAATCATTTTATGTCTGCATTATTTAGTGTAGTGGGCGAACCACTGAGACACCCCGGCCTCTTGATCTACACGACTACCTTTGTGAACAACGGGGGGGAAATAAGTCGTTTCAATATTAAAAATGAGATAACATTCTCAAAGAAAATATTAAGTCGCGATTCCCCCGGGAACAACCCAATGCGCATCAACTTGTATCATAATGTTAAATATTAATTTAAATGGTGAGGGACTGTCTCCATTGTAACGTTTTTGTGTACCCTTAATTTATTATTCTGAACAAACGCGTTTAGAGTGATTATGTTACATTAATTAATGGTAAATTAATAATCTCATTTAATAATTTCCCTTGTTATGAATTTCACTACTATAAATTTATACAACCGCTGAAAAAAATTGGTATGTGTTGAATTATTTTTTTTCATTTCTCTGGTCCATCTGTAATTCTTCCTATTGAACTGAACAAATGTTTTATTTATTATACTTCATCTGTTTCCTCAGTTTTCGTGTGTCATTGGAGCTAGTGCGCACGGCAAGAGGCGGCGCACACGATGCATTACGTATTCGCAGCCGCGACGTTGAGCAATAGTGCCGCGCGCCGCTTTGTCACACATCCATCTCACACGCGTCTCCGCTCACACTTCATAAACTCTGACAACTAACTATTTGTTCACTAAACTTTGACAGACACCTTCCGTGTAATTCATAATATGCGTTAGAATTATATGAAAGCGAATTTATCAACTAAAACGTTTACCCCAAATTCGAGATGTGTTTATAATTCCGCACAATAAAAATAAAACAGTAGAACATATATAACGGTAGACTTTTACAGTAATTATGCCAACTTACCGGTTTTTCTTTACCGCCGTAAGCAAAGGCTGCCAAAAATACTACCAGGGGCAGAGTCCCCGTAAACATGGCGCCCCGCTGCCTCTGCGGCAGTGGACCGCCACGCTCGCCAACAAGACTTATATTACCGCCAACTCCACCCCAACTAAATCACACAGTTAAGGCACATAGTTAACGCCGCAGTTATCTAAAGCCAGCAATTAATGCGTTAAAGGTGTTACGCTACTTGCAACACAAGCGGTAATCATGAGGCGGAAACTTTTCAAGCCATGAATGAGTAAGCAACTAGCTAAATACACGGTGCAACTCAGCCTTAAAATAGCTTGTTAGGTATTCTGTCTGACACGGTGTTAACTATCAGTAAGTAAACTTGTACCTTCTGAAACTTTTTCACCATATTTTTCTTCATAAAAATATTTGTCCTAAAACAAAGATTATTCGAATAACACGAATATGCTGTATTCATATTATCACGACAATAATTATTTATTACGAAGTTTTGATATTTTGTGAGTTGTAACAATCATCATTAGCTACTTATATTTTGTTATTGATACAAGAGCCATAGTGAGAGTATTTCCTGAGTCACTCAGGAACAATGATTGTTTCCACCGTGAACGATGAACAGAAGCTTACGTGTTTTTGTGCACCCTCTTCTATTGTGC
The DNA here is from genome assembly GCA_002382865.2 of Heliothis virescens. Classification (NCBI taxonomy): domain Eukaryota; kingdom Metazoa; phylum Arthropoda; class Insecta; order Lepidoptera; family Noctuidae; genus Heliothis; species Heliothis virescens. The sequence continues at coordinate 8,917,349 of NWSH02000517.1, forward strand.
CTACACAATAATAATTATAAAATTAATGTCATAATTTGCTACGCTCGCTGACGTAGCGGCCACAATACGCCCCGACGATATCACACTTAATGATTATTAATGGTCTGAAGACAGGCTGGAAAATCACGCTGAACTTGTACAGGTGAGCGAGCATATTGACGTGAAAGCGAAACCGTTTATGTTTGTAGGCTTTGTTTTCTGGTGCAATAATCTTATTAATGTAAATACGTCAATCTTTGGGGTTCCAGGAACATAGACAGATGCTTATAAATATTAATACTTGTATGAAAAAGAAATATTACCAGTCATACTCTAATACAATACCTTCATTTCTTTTAATGAAAGCCAAAGACAGGTCACGTAACATATTAGTTTAGGATTCCTATAACAAAGAGGATGATCCGTATCCATAGCACAACACAGTGTTTTTTCCAATATTCGATTATCTTTCACGCATTTATATCTACCTATGCCGTGTTCAATCGACATGAAAAATCCATTAGAGTTGTTTGCGTCGGCAACTGGGCCGATAGGCGTCGTCAGTGACCGTGCCTAAGAGGATTTGTTGCTTCCCTGTCGGCTGCATCATGCATCTGTGCATTCGTTAGCTGTGCATGCGCATTCCGACAACTCGATACAACGGGCCATTCGATGGTGAAATGCAAATTGCGTTATTCCAATGGAGATGTGTAGCCACATTGCCCTCGGGCACTAACTAGCTACTACACTGTTATACGGGAAAGCTGAATTATGTAGCTATTTTCATAAAACATCTGCAATATTGGCAAAATCTTAGTCCTGTTATAATGTATAGTACTAAGTATCCACTAATCATAGCACCAATAACACTTACAGAGCTAAAAGACCTTTTAGGAAAAACTTCTCGTAGTAAACACGATGACTAAAAATGTTCAATAGAGAATTTCAGATATACGGCATCCTAGCAAAACTGTTGACTAGTTTTGGTAGGAAAGTTTTTACAATATTTCTATTGTATGTAAACTCGTCCGACTATTGGCGACGCGACGCGGGGTAACAAGTAAACTTTCACATACGTAGTTGTGCACGCGCGCTCACCAGTACGAAGTTTAAACGGCCGGCTGATGTAAGAGGCGTCTTCTGGACAACTCCACTGCATCCCTCCCTATGCCTTAGTGAGACATATAGCCTGAATTTGAATTGATAAATAATGCTTAGGAAGTATCACGTTATAAAAACATTCATTACAAATTACAATCAAAAGCTGTCCCAATCTTTGATATCAACATAATCAAGAGATTTTTTTAGTTTTAAAAATAGTATTGTGTAATGACTTAGTTATCAACATTAAAATACATATCTATACTAATATTATAAAGCTGAAGAGTTGTAAATTTATTTATTTCATCTGATGACTTAGTTATTTTTATCATTTTGAAATTGATCTACAAAAACATGCAATACCATTGCCTCATTTCAAGTGATACTTCCCTACCCACTTGTCTGACAAGATTCACGAGCCCTGCCACAGTTCAAATAGTTGAAGGTGTTTAACAACAGGGAGTTTAACAATGATTCATAACACAATGGTCGTAGAAAACCAATAAATTCGTATTGTTTGTCCACTATAGACGGGACTGACCGTCCGAGAAAGAGCAATTGGATTGTCTTCCGACCCCTGCGCCCACCGACAGTAAATGTTGGCACTGGCAACTCTGTCAGAGCTTAATAGTTGAATGAGTGTCGTAATAGATAGTCAGTATGGCAATTTTAGTGATGGGGAGCTTAAGATTGATAGGACTTTTTTGACTTTTATACCTACATGCATACACAGTGTGATGATGTTTGGTCTACAAAAAGTTTAAAGATTCATGATTAAAGGTTTCCGGTGAGAATATTTTATTGCCCTTTGTATTCAGGAACAAAAATATATTATATTCACAACCTTTTAATTTCAGACGAGTGGTACCTATCCCATAGAGAGTACAAACCACGAAAGATTAATTAAAAACGTTTTCAGTAAAGTAAAACTTAAAAAGCTTTACTTCTGATTTAAAAAATATACGAATCTAGAACGTGGACATCATTAATTTGTAAAGTAATAATCATTTGAAGATAGTGGGAAGAGACAAGTGGCGAGGATGTCGGAGAGACGTCATTACCGCAATCAAAGCCGAAAGCCGCAGCGCAAGCCGCAAGCCCCCGCACCCGCTAACGACGAGTGCTCTCGATAAAAATTAAAAACACGTGCAGCTCCAGCCTGAGGAAAGTTTTAATGAGAGTACACGCCGTTCACGTACAGACATATATCTAGACCTGTCTCCTCTACATGTGCTAACTTACTACATATTTATCTAATTACGAAGCCACCTAAACATGAAAGCTGAGCCGTAGTTTCTCAGTGTGGATCTTTCATAGGGATTGTAAAGTGTACGTCGGGCCTTGAATAGCTTTCTGTCGTTGCGTTAAACATACAATTATAAATCAGAGCTATATACCATAAGCGATTAGTAACTGATACCCATAACCTAAGCGTTACAAATAAAAAGCATGAACTTTATTTTAATCCATTTATATTTTTTAGAGAACGAATTGTTTGAAAATCTTCTGGATAGTGACAACATTAGGACATAAATAAATGTATATGTGTCTTGGGTCGTTTGGCAAAAATTGCCTGATATCGATTGATCAAGTATTGCCAAGCCTGTGTGAGCTCAATGTTCTACGATTATTGTCTAAATTTTCCACATATTTAATTATACTATATCTAGATAATACGGTGAAATCGACGCTTTTATGATGAGAGTAAATGTTGTATTTTTACTGGTCGCTGTAGACATTCTTCGTTAATGTCTCGTGTAGTTAATTACTTCAATAACGTATGAACGAACGTGTCGATAAGAAGACTAACCTTCGTGTAAGATAATAACTGAGTGGACGCAGTAAATGTGCCCATTAGGTGCGAAGCGAAGACGCCTAATATTACATGCCGGCCGTGATTAAAAACCAAGCTATGAAATTAGAGTCAGTGGCAGCTACAATTGTATTTCAATTATTCTGATTCACGAGTCATCAACACGGTGATAATTAGATATGTTCTTTGGATGGGGCTGTTATCAAGTTAAGATTAATTGTACTGTTTTGCATTTTTTGTTGTATGTAATATGTATGTATGTTTACTAGGGTGGTCCAAGTTAGTATGAAAAAAAAATTTTGTTTTTTTTTCGACCTCCACAAGTCTTATTCTGTTCGATTGTTTATAAATCGGATATATACCAAAATTTAGCCTTCTACAACCATATTTAGAGGTCGCTATGATAGGCCAAAAATCTATTACAAAGTCATCAAGTTCATACTAACTCTCAATATTTTTAAACGTTTGCGCACGTGATTTACGCTGGTAGTTCAAGTCAAGTATGTGTCAATGAGTCAGGGCCTACGCACACCAGTGTGCTTCCCCTCTCCTTTGCCTCTGCCAAAGGTACTGGACAAGAAGAAGCAACCGCACGCTTGCAAACTCTTGACGATTGGCAGCTAAAATCTCAAGTGCGTGGCTTCTGCTTTAATACAACCGCTTCTTATACGGGGTTGAATTTGAGTGTATGTGCGTTGATCGAGAAGGCTAAATAACTTAAAGATAAAGAACTTGTGTGGATTGCTTGCCAATATCAAATTTTCGAAATTATCCCGTCCGATGTTTTCAAAACCTTGTTTGGATCCAGCAGTGGACCTGATATCAGTCTTTTTAAACGATTTCAAAAAGAATAGCCGAATATAAAGATCAATATTCAAGATCAATTTCATCTAATTACAGCTGAAAAAACATCAGTTACAGTATTATCGTCGTTTGTCATTTTGATTTACGGGCGATATTGTAACAAAGCTCCACTGGCACAGCGAGGCCCCTTTAAACGATGCAAACTTCCTAGAAGTGGGCAAAAGCTATCTGAATGATATAATTAGATCAGGCGTAGTTACTAAAAGCATTTTGTCGTCACCTGTGGTACTTTTCAGAGCACTTGATTAGTCTATCATATACGATTCAAGAATTATTCTTGAAACAATGGAATGGCTGGAAATTTTAAAAAATCACCATCAAAAAAGGCTTTAGACTAGAAGGCAAGACGTTCCACTTAGAAAACCCATTCCTTTTACAGAATTTCTATACTCAACGAACTAAAGTTCTTTTGAACCTGCTTGTCTGTGATAGTCAAGAATAATCAGAAGCCTTTTTAAAAAAAAGATCCTTCAGGGTGGCGCACCGATGAAATTAATACTGAAATGCAGCTAAAAGCTCGCCAAATTAAAGTAGTGACTGATTGCGGCGAGCAAGGTATAGTTTTGATACAAAAAATAAATCCAGTATCACGAAAAACGAAGAACAAAAGCAATATATTTTACATGTCGTCTATATTTGTCGAAAGAAGTATTCGATGGTCTCAAAATCGAATATCCTGAAAAAGAAAATTGAAAATAAGGAGTCCTTTGCACAATAATAATTCAGTACTGTGGCATTTACTTTATTTTCTGTCACACTAAAACTTGTAAACTCATTTGTGTTCATTAATATTACATTTTACTGAAATCACCGATTTTTCTTAATATAAAAAAATCGACAAATCATAGCGACCTCTAAATATTGTTTGATTGAGCTGAAATTTTGCATGTATGACTTTAATACCTAAACAAACAAAAATAGCTATGTGGAGAATAAAAAAAAATAAAAAAAAAATTCTGGACCACCCTAATGTTTACGTTAACGTGTTATTAAGTAGGCCGATAGGCTACTTTTTATCTGGGTGCTAAACATAAGTCTTAGGAAGTCTCTTAGGAAGCAAAACTTAGCTAAATATGATATCTGTAAGCATGATTTACGTTATTTACCAGTTAAATTTATAACAAAAGATAGACCAAGTTATCTAAACGTTCAATAGATGTGTTAAAATCTTCAATTCGGAACGGTCAGTTCGATAAAAATAAAACTGATTTATTGCGCGGGTAAAATCTTTTTGGCAAGGTACATTTTCCATTTTATGCATATCGTTACGTTTTCAGGCAACATAAAAAATCCATTAGATTTGTGCATTGGCTTAACGAGCGACGACGTGGGGGTGCAGTGCAGGCCGGGCGGCGGCGGCGGCCCTCACTTGACCGTGCGTAAGCGGCTTTATTGCGTTCCTATCAGCATCACCGAGCTGTAATAGACAGGTGAACACTCTGATAGCAGTTTCGTGTATCTGTTCCGATCCAATTGCACGACAACGGCTGATATCATTTCAATGCGTTCTGTGATTTTGTGCACGTTGCTGAAGGTACTACCTGTTAATAGTCCATTTAAAATGCAGCTTAGGTACTTTACTTACTACGTCTAGTTTATTTATAACCAACTAGCCGTTTTCCCGCGGTTTCACTCGCATCCCGTGGGAATTACTGCCCGTACCCGGATAAAATATAGCCTATGTCACTCGTGGATAATGTAGCTTTCGAATGGTGAAAGAATTTTTAAAATCGGTCCAGTAGTTTTTGAGCCTATTCATTACAACCAAACAAACAAACAAACAAAGTTTTCCTCTTTATAATATTAGTATAGATAAACATATGTTAACGTAAACGCATTACACTTTATTAATGAAGACATATGTTGTCGGTTTATGCATATAGGTAGGTATGCCATTCCCTCCTCGATATTGATGTAATCTCAGTTGATAAGCTTTCTGCAAGCAGTAGGTAGTTAATTAACAGTACAGACGTATCATATCCGATTTCCGATTAAGATACGTCCTTAATTCTATATCTACCTAGTACAAGTTGTACAGGTACTTAGTCTATATTATACCAATGTAAGCACGGTATATAATTGATGTTTATGCTACTAGTATTACTTAGCTAAGTATGTGACGAATAATCCTAGCATAAGACGTAAGTATTTCGATTAGAACCAATAACTAACTTTACGAAGGCATTTAATAGGTAAATTATAACATTTGTCATGTTGTCGACAATTATTAATTACAAAGGTTTTAATCTCTACATAAATATGCCTAGAGTGCCTAGGTAGATAGATACCTATTTATTTATAACGCCTAGATAATATGGACTCTAAAATCTTAACGAGATACCACTCTTGATAAACGACCCAATTCATTACTAAGACACACAAAAGGTTTTAATTTAAGTAAAGCCATAAAACACACAGCATTTTATTAATCTCAATAACCCCCCCCTACTCCGTGCGCAGTCGGGTAAAAACAGGAATAAATTGTGAGAATCTTTGCAAAACAATAGTTGGGAATGGTGTACGCGAGAAAAAGCCGGATGCAAATGCCATTCATATTAATTAGCAAAGCGAGACAGGGCTTTTACGAAATTAGACCGTGATTTCACTGAAGATTTATTGTTGTGTTTGAAATGGTTTTCGGAGCAAAGGTAGCCATTTAGACGCAAGCAAATTGGTGTTGTCAGAGCGGGTTTTAAATTGAATTGACTGAAGTCCCTTGTTTGCTTTGAACGGTGACTCACGGAAAAAGGTGGAAAGCTGCTAATTTATTGGCTTCGTACACGATATAGAAAAGTGGGAGCTTGATGCGAATGATTGATGACCGTAGGCTAACTCACCGCTACTGCGGCTACGGAGCACGCCGCATGGCGATTAGGTAATGCAGCTACCTAATTACCTACCTATAGGTACCTATTGGTAGTCGTCAATCAGTATTACCCGGCTTTTTTACGATTAGGTAGGTAGTTATTATAACTTAGTAAGTAGGTAGGTACCTAGTGGCTGCGTCTTACTAGGTAAATAATTACAAGGAATTTGTACAGACGACAGCAGGTCAAAGTATACGAATCTGTCAAATTTTACCAATCGAATATTAACCTACCGCCATTGTGATAAGGTTGAAAATCTATTGCAGAAATTTGACAGATTGTGGTAACTTGATGTGCTGTCGTCTGTACGTATGCATAAGTTTTAAAATAAACAGTTGTTTTAAGAAAAACTGAAGTTTATGTACGGTCAGCATCAAAAGTCGCTGAGCAAATCAACATTTTTAAAAGTGCCTAACAACGTCTAAGATCATAATTTCTTAACAAAACAAATGCCATTATTTGCTTAAAATCCTAACCCTCAAAAAAAATAGATGAGTAGTCCGGTACGTTATTGACGAAACGGTGTTTAGCTGTTTTGAAAATTTAGATTTGTTAAGCTACTTTTGAAGCTGACTGTACCTAGTCGGTGAACTTGGGTCATAGTAGGTGATACACCATATTAGTTTTGTTTAATGTAACCCGCCAAACCCGCAGCCCTGGCAGGACGCGGGACAGGCTCAGTCCCGCTTTTAGACATATATTTTACATCAACTAGCTTCTGCCAGCGACTTCGTTCGCGGACCATGTCGGGTCGTCATAATCAAATATCTTTTGTAAGTCAACTCGCACTTGGCTGGTTTTGTAATAAGGGATGAGTGTGAGCAGGGCCGCGCCGCCCCTGTGTGCGATGTGTGCGGCGCACACAGGCGCCGAGGCACTAGGGGCGCCGCACGGCAGCACAGCGCTTTTATCTGCCCCGAAAATGACAGCGCCGCGCGGATACGCGGCCACTCCGCCGCCAAGGCGAAAGAAGCGTCGCGACCCGATGCGGCGACTCTACTACTTCCTGAGCTTTGTACTGTTATTAACTCCATCTATTCCCTCTACGATTCCCTCACATTGTTGAGCGAATAGATGGCGTCAAAGACAATTTAAAGTCTGTAACTGTAACCGTTTTAGGTGTTGTTGACAGCAACTATCAACTGTTACAACACTAAAAACGGTTACAGTTACAGTAAGTACAAATAAGCCAGTTTTCCCAAGAACTTTATACCCAAACCAAACCAATTGAAAACGCGCTCGCTTCACTCGCGTCTATTCAATCCTCAACTTCTTTTGTCTGTTTACTTTTTCAGTCATTAAATTATAAAAAAAAATGTTCCAAAAGTCGAAAAATAGGCGCCCCCCCCTAACTTTTGAACCGTAAGTTTAGAAAATATAAAAAATCTCAAAAGTAGGACTCTATATAAACTTTATAGGAAAATTATTTTGAACGTGATATAGACAGCAGTTTTTGAGATAAAGCACTTTTTTGGAAACCGCAAATTACAACTTTGTTATTCGTATATTTTAATGAAAAACAAAGTTATTTTCTGTTGTCGAAAAATATTTGTATTTTGGCTAGTTGTAGGTAATAGATAGGTACGTTGACTTTTCATAGATAATGGTACGGAACCCTCCACGTGCGAGTCCAAATCGCACTTGGCCGGTTTCATCCATCTTTACTCTTTCAGTCTTCAAACCATAAAACAAAATTCGTACTCGGTATGTTCGCGCCTGTAAAAAGAAGAAGTCAGGATCTACCCTCGGCTACATTTTACTGGGTTCACTTTCAGTATCAAAACTGAAAAAAAATTGCGCGCTCACTTCGCACGCGCATTTTCTATAATGACGGTTTCTATCCTAAATGTAACTGAATAGATCGCGCCTTATCAATTTTTTTTTTTATTATTTTATGAAACCTAAATTCGACGGCGGTAAAATTGTCTCCCGCCAGTGGCGGCACTGGGCATAAAAATTTCGCGCTCGCTTCGCTCGCGCATTCGTATTACCTATATTATTCCTTGCTTTATGTCTCCACAAATTAACTACAACAAATGGCGGCAACTTCAGCTTTACAATATAAGTAGATATGAGACATTTTCAAAATTATACATTTTTGTGACTTGATCTAAAATTGTCAAAGGAAATCGCGCTCGCTCCGCTCGCGCCTTTTCTTTACGATATTTACTCGTCGAGCTGAAAAAAATTTCGCGCTCGCTTCGCTCGCGCATTCATCTTTTACTTACATATTTTTTGGCTTCATAAAGTATTTTAATACAATTTTAGATTGGTACATGACCTCCCCCCCTCTCAGCACTAAAGCCGGATCCGCCCTAGGGCCTCGCGAACTTGATGTCGCCGACGTACATATTTGGTCTAGCACCGCCACTGTCTCCCGCCTCGGGTGGCGTACAGCCACGCTATGCCACTGATTTATCGAAATTAATTGGTCACGTTTGTGGTCTAAATAATGACAAAAGGTTACAAACCCATAGGCCACATACATACATGAGCCGATAAAAATATTACCCTCCTTTGCATTGCGCAGTCGGGTAAAAAGAAGCGCTTCATAAGTTTCGCACACAGGCGCTTCGGGGTGTCGGCGCGGCCCTGAGTGTGAGAGTGTATAAACGCAAAAGTAGGCAAATATAATCAGAAAGCTTCGAACTGCCAAGCCATCGGGAGATAAACGTATTATTCTGAGTCAACCATGAAACATAGGTCTATGGTGTCGTAGGATATTTTTTATATAATTTTAAGGAGAACATTTCCACATCATACATGATTTTTGTGTAGCTTTAACCATTAAGGTTATTGTTAACCATTAAGTTTATACATGCGACGTAAGCTTAAAAAATGGAGTAACTTCCCGTTTTCCCAACATTTCCCTTCACTGCTCTGCTCCTATTGATTATAGCGTGATGAAAAGTATAAGATATAAAGTATACCTGCTCAGGAGTATGAATAATAATTGTATCAAGTTACGTACAATCCGTCGAGTAGTTTTTGTTTCTATAACGGTTATACAGACAGACAAAAAATTTACTGATTGCTTTTTTGGCATCAGTACCTATCGTTCCCTAATCATCACCCTCCGATAAGTAGTAATTTTGGCCTACATTTCATGTACCTACAGAATTGACCTCTCTTCAGATCTATTATAAGTACAGAAGATAGATATCGTATATTCTTTTTAGGGTTCCGTAGCCGAATGGCAAAAAACGGAACCCTTATAGATTCGTCATGTCTGTCTGTCTGTCTGTCTGTCTGTCTGTCTGTCTGTCTGTCTGTCTGTCTGTCTGTCTGTCTGTCTGTCTGTCTGTCTGTCTGTCTGTCCGTATGTCACAGCCAGTTTATTCCGAAACTATTAAGACTACACCATTCAAACTCGGTAGGTAGATGTATTATGTTAACCGCTTTACGATTTTTATACAAAAATAAAAAAATAATAATATTAGAAGGGGGCTCCCCATACATGGAACTGAAACAAAAAAAAAATTTTTTCGTCTAACCTATACTTGTGGGGTGTCTACAGATAGGTCTTTAAAAATAAGATTGAGGTTTCTAAAACCATTTTTTCTCAAAGTCAATCATTTCAAAGTTAGACACTTTCAAAGTGCAAAAATGTGTGTCCCCCCCCTGCCATTTCTAAACTACCAAAGTGAAAAATCTAAAAAAAATATATGTTATAGACCTTAACAAAAACTATCAACCAAAATTGGTTTGAACGAGATACAGTCAGTGGTTTTTGAGATATAGCACTTTTTCAGTAACCGCAAATTATAACTTTGTTGTCGACAAATGTTTGTGTTTTGACTAATTGGAAGCAATAGGAACGATTATTTTTCATAGATAATAAAACGGAACCCTTCGTGCGCGAGTCCGACTCGCACTTGGCCGGTTTTTGATTATAGGTAAGAATTAAATCAAACTTCTCTGGAAAAACGATTTTTGTTAGCTGTGAAAAATCTAGACGGCGCTATCAGTGGTGTACCTAATTAAACGGCATAAACTGATTAGTTTCATATTTCTTACGATTGAAAACCAATTAAATTTAGAAGGTAGGTAAATTAGTAAATAAAGAAAAGTTATTGAAAATTCTGTAAGTGTTTTAATTTTCAATATTATTTTCACATGACAACATCACACTGGTTTTAGGTATAAAACACCTAACTACTTTCCCATTCACAAAATGCCTACTTATTAACGCTATTTTAAGGTCGACGGCAAGAATCGAAAATTAATATAGGTACGTACATAAACACAACCCACATTTATTTTGTCTGCATTGGCTAACGACGGTGAAACACAATGTTTCAAATATGTAAAGTGCCGCACTATTCATAATACAATAACAATATAACATAACTAGATGTTGCCTTTTATTTCACTTACATACCATAACAAATGTAGTACACATTAGGTATCATTATCATCCCCAGTTTCAATGAGCTGGGTTATAAAATTAAAATTGCACCAAATTTTACTGTACCGTTTTATAACAGAAGAAATTACTTCTACATAGTAGGTAGTTAATTGACTAACTTCTAATCCATATTAGTGCATAATTTAATAACCAATTTTATACACCTTAAAATGGTTTCCATACTCCACGTACAAATTAGCAGTAGATATATAGAACAAGGAATGCGTTCGCCGTTTCTCAGAACAAGGTATAACTTTTCCGCATTTTACAAACACGATTTATTTATTTAGCACAATATAATATATTTGCGTATGTTGCCGATTCCTCTAAGATACAAAATAATGTTGGCACCAGTATAAAATTATTTTGTGGAAAGCCTTAGACTCAGCTACTTGCTATATTAAATATTAATCAATCACGTTTAGTAAAACTACAAAGATGTAACTTATCATCAAATCAAAGTTTTCCGTCTACATTATTATGCGTCAAAACTTTATGAAGTGTAAGTGTAGCATTTGTATAAATGGTTTGAAATTAAAGTTAGCTTTGCAATAGTACGTTATTATATTTGGAAAATTTTCGCTACGAACATGACTAGGGCTCACAATACTTTTTAAAATGATTTTATGTTCGAGACATTCTAATTTTATTACAAGTTCACAGCGTTTCTTACACCAAAACGACATTTTTCTACCACATCTACCCCAGAAATAAAGTAATATATAGTTACAATCGCAGTTTCTTCCCTAATTTGGAGATAAACATCGAGCCTCTTCATTGACTTAAACCAATGCAATAGATACGGAATAAACATCGTACCTATATACATCTTAAAATAATAAATAAAACCTTTAGACCCCAAATTAAAAAAAAATGGAACTAAGACTCAGCCAGTCAGGAAGACATTAATAACTTTTATATGTTGTATGCTATGTCTCAAACTGTTCGTAAAAACATCGATTTTAAAGCATTATTTTCAATAAAGCCAGAGCGCAAAATGTACCTTTTAAAGTAACATGTTAACGGCGTTCAAAATTAATAAACAGATATCAAAAATTGAAAAAAATAAAATATTATAATACAAATGAACAGGTTTTCCATCACATTTTCTCCTAAAAGCATATAGTTATGTTTATGACCATGTACATGTTAGTCAACATTTATCAAAAGTAAGTTTACATTTAAGTTTAAAGTTTGGAATATACTAAGCTTGTTCAGACTTTTAACCTAAAGCATAGTGTTATCATGATTGCATTAATTATTAAGTATGTTAGTTTACACTGCACCTGCTAGTACAAGAAACTCATCATGATTACATAATATTATTACATTCTATAAATTGACTGAAAAAGGTTTCGTAGAAAAATGGGTAAATAAAAGTTATAAAAATACAACAGTTTCTTAAATAAAATAGTTATCACTAAATGCAATATCAACCAAAGCTGCTTGGTCAGAAAAATTCTAAAAATATTTGTTCATCGACTCATCAAGGTATAGGAAACACAACCCATTACAACTTAGGTACTTAATTAATATAAACAAACAAGAAATACATCTAAACATATCACCGAAATAATATTTTTGAATATAATACTTCAATAGCCTTTTTAGTTCCCAAAACATTCAGTAAATTATTTTCTTTTCTTAAACAATAGACTACATAGTTGTGCATTTTTAATTGCCAACCATGAGTAATTTGTTTTAATGAAGTACAATCAATAGGACCATGTTGTTGCAAATTAAACAATGCAGGCATACTATGTACACTGCATTGATGATTGCCATAGTATTTTATAATTGCATGGAAGTAATAAATGAGCAATTTGAATTTGAGCTTAACATTAACAAAACACTGGAATTCATGAATTTACTCAAAATGCTGGAGTATGTTATGCATATTTGGACGATAAAAATTGTTTTGTCACAAACATGGTGGTGGCAGAGGCATGTCAATCAATTTGCATACTTCTAATAGGAAATTTTTCAGTATGGCAGCTTGATTGCCCCTTGAACCATTAATTTTTATTGTTGGAATAAATGTAGGCTTCAATATATGGGTATCATCTCCATATTTCTTTAGGAGATTAGTTCCAAGTTCATTGTGAGCACAATTACTGATAGGATCAGCTTCAATCTTCATTTCCTTTGCACACTGAAAGAAAACAGAAAATTTTATTTTCTCCTTAAATTTGCTGAAGCAATTGAGATGGTTTTACATATGCAGAAAGTAATTTGATCTTTAAAAGAAACAGTTTGATATGTACCCTGGTGAGAGCACCATCAGCATCCATGTTGTCTGAGATCATGCATTCAGTTATCTTGACTGCAGTAGTCATGTTTGCGACAGCCTCTATTGCACATGCATGGATCTTATTTGCATAGCACTCTTCCTCACCATGCTGACATTGAAAATAATACTTCCCATTCTCTTCTTTGGTCTGTAACAAAAACATTTCAATAATAATACATATCTTTACAAAGATTCTACAATATATTGCAACTGCAAGTGATGCATATTGCTATGGTTCTTTACACTTATTGTTTTATTACTTTTGTCACAATGAAATGGTAATATATTTCATATCAATAATTAGCAAAATACAATGCTTACCGTAGCCTTTCCATATGGTACTAATGTAACTTCTAGGAACTCGGACAGCTTTTCCGTCACTGGACCCAAATGCCTCACAAAGAAATGCTTGGAGTCTGGACAGAGGGCCTCGTAGTACACCCTCACCTTCACCTTGTCTTGTTTATGCTTATTATACTTGTCATCTTCCAACTCCACTATACCAGACTGGAAAATAGTAGAATAGTAACATATTAATTAATGCAATGATTCCATTGGAAATACTTTTACTCAACAGTTTCTAAAGAGAATAAGATAAAAATATTTATTGTAATGAGCAGAACATAGTGAAACCTGTTTTCTGTCCATTACAAACAAAACTGTTTTTTAATCAAAAGATAACTGGGAGCTTAGATTTCATTATTATAATTCTGTAAATTCATAGGGTAAAATTAGTTTAGACAAATTATTGTGTCATCTATACTTCTATACTAATATTATAAAGAGGAAAACTTTGTTTGTTTGTTTGTTTGTTTGTTTGGTTGTAATGAATAGGCTCAAAAACTACTGGACCGATTTTAAAAATTCTTTCACCATTCGAAAGCTACATTATCCACGAGTGACATAGGCTATATTTTATC
>NWSH02000517.1:8942331-8975390 GCA_002382865.2 Heliothis virescens
GGGTTCAATGCCAAACAAAACTAAAGTGGACTCAAACTGTCACCCTGGAATATTCCCCGCTCTATCTTAATAGGTTCGTCGGTCCCTTCAATTTGTCGACATCCTGAATTTATAAGATTTTATATGTGATATACTGGCAAGAGGCAGAACATCAGAACATCTATCCGATCAGAACATATATCAGAACATATATGTTAATTCGTCCATAGGTATAAGATTACTATTGATACTCAGTATTTTAAGGGATAATAGCCTGTGATATTAAAGATACTGTTGTCAAACACTGCAATAATAATAGTATAGTTATCTAAAGTAACTAAGCAGCTAGATATTAGTTTTTATATTTATTTATTAAACTTGCTTATTTGAAATGAGTACTAAATGTAGTTGTGTTCAAGTATAGTACTTATAGAGTCTAAAAACTGTTATTGTATTTGTATGAGTGCTATAAAAACACCAAAGATTCACATAATGTTATCCGATATTTGATAAAATCGGAAATAACAAAAGCCTGTATGTGCAATAATGCACATACATACTTTTTTTGAACCGTGCCAAACCAGTTATGTGCACTTTTTGATTAAAAAAAATTATAACTCGTTAAGCATTTGTTATTTAAATACCAAATTGTGGTATATGCATACTTTTAATAAATATTTTGATTCTATAATACTGCTTGTTTTATTTAATTAACCATTTCTTCAAAAAAATGTTTTTTGTTGTTTCCCAAAACCTAGCAAAAATCACAAGTGGAACTTGTCAGGCGCAGCGACGAAATGCAATCTTGAAGACTGTCCTACAATCTAATTTGCTACATAATTACCTGAGTGGAACGCCGTAGAGCTTCGCGCTTCGGCTGGGTAACTGCTGCTTTTTTTAATTGCAGCTGGGACTGTAATAACTTGATACCTGAAGACCACCCAGCCACCTTTTCGGTGGTACGAGCTTTGATTGTATCTAGATCGTCGTACAACGACATCCTCGCCTATATTATTTGATACAATATAACTTACAAATGGGACATAAATACCCGTATCTAAAGACCAAAGACCACGGAAGATATCTTGCTTGTATGAACTGAAATCAATTAACTATTTTAATCGATTTATTTTGTTGTTTACCGAATTTATTCAATAATTCTTTGACATCCCATGTCAAATTGTAAACATGCCAAAAGCTAAGCTACATAGACTACATACTTATACTTTTTTTAATTTTCCCATAGAGAAGGCTGAAGTCTTTCGACCGTACCGCCGAGTGTTTGGTAGTGAGAAAGAGTCTTTCAAGCAATGCATCCATCTTTTCTATGGTCTTCCATTCATCTCCCATTAGATTAATGAAATTTCATTAATCTGAGGGTCTCTCCAAGAATTTAGTTTCTCATCACTCCTCATTACAATGTGCGAACACCAAGTTTAAATATAAATATAAAACAATAATGAAAGAGTATTTTATGAAATAATTAATGAATGATTAATTAATAATAATATATAATGCTCAATCCTTCTCCGTGTGAGAGGAGAGGCTTGTTCCCAGCAGTGGGACGATAAAAAGGCTGCAAAAAAAGAATATGAAAAAAGTTATAAGAAATACGGAAACTTTTTAATCAAAAATATTTGTTTTATTTTCCAATCATAAAGATTGAGAGGAATTTGAAGTTTTAGAAAAATGTCATGAACAATTACAAATTTTGTAGCATAAATTGACTTGTTCAATCAGTATTGAATATTTTATTAGAACAAAATTTTTAAAATGGGAACTTTTGTTAGTAAAGATACCAGACGTATAAGCTTTGATAACACTTTTGCTTTGAGTCCTCCTATAGCTCTTCAAAAATCAATAGAGGCAGAAAATGTGATAGCTTTTGATAATTTGCCACCTGTAAGTTTTGATTATTTCTGTTTTTATCGGTTTTGTCCAACGTTTAGGACTCATTTGCAATTTCATTATGTTTATGGATAAGTGATTTCCTTAAGTGTTTTTAAATTTATAAACCAATTTTAGTTCTTTGCTTTGCCATGTATTACTTTTAAGGAATGACTGCTCGGTTTAAGAATTTTGCAGAAAAATACTCTCCTTGAAAATCATTCGCAAAAGCAGTCAAGTTTGCCATACCTAGTACCTACGTATGAACTTACTGTCGTTATTTTGTTTAGGAGCCCGCAGATGAATTAATATTTAAAGATGCGAAAGGCGTAGATTACCAAGATGATACTGAAATGGATTACTGGTCACATAGAATAGATTATCTGAAGAAAGAACACCAAATCATCAATAAAATTATTGAAGCGGAATATGACAAAAGCATTGAAACTACTAATAAAACATTTGAGTCGCCTAAAATAACGCATGAAAGAATTCAAAAAGTTAAACCGTGTTTTGATTGGAGAGCAAAGGTAAATATAAATCCTCGTAATATTATTTTATAATCGAATAAAAGTAGGTATTTTATAATCGAAAAATTATTTATTGATTGGCCACATTAGATCTAAGTATTGCTTATAACATAAGCAACAAAGCTTTAAATTAAGCCACAAACACTCAGCAAATCTAATGTCCGAAGCAAGCATTTTGTTTTTACAACATGCAACTGAGCATAAAGCATAGTTCGACAGCTTTCTATCCAGATAACAGTTTTCTCAAAGTTTAGAGCAGTAATTTTTTACTATATTTATAGATATCTTATCCTACTTTTGTGTTTACACCACAGCGTACCCTCCTTTGTGGTTGTGTAAAATACGATATCATAGACCTATCACTACCAGTCATAGGTATATACATACACATAGTCCATAGTTTAATGCAATGTTTTATTTTATAGATAATGAAATGCTACGAGGATAATACTCATCAACCGTTAGTTTGTTCAGCGTTAGTCCAAGCGTTCACCAACTGTGTCACAAATTGCAGACTAGAAGATTAATTTGTAACTGAATTTCTTATGAACTCTTTTCGCGAATGTTTTACAAAAACGGAAATAATAAATTATGGCTATTCCCGTAATCTTTTTTTTTTGGGTGAAATCATAAAATATCCCTTCCCGCTGTGGGTGCAGTAGGATGGAGTTTCGGTCGGACTGAATTTGTTTCTTCCGGAGGCCCTTGTGTATGTACATACTAGGGCCGCGGTAATTTTCCATATATATAATTATTATGTATTTATTATACTCTATGCATGGTTAAGGTGAATGCGACGACTAGAAGCGGGGAATTCAAATATAAAATGGTTTTTTTATGTTTTACATAAGTTAACATTCAATATGAGGCGTGATCTTATAAAAAAAACTATAAAAGAAACTATGTAAAAAACGTTTTATTGCGCAATAAAACGTTTTTTACATAGTTTTTTTTTTACAGAGTAAGTTTCGGGGTTAAACAAGGACATCAGAAATTACTTTGTGGGATATTATAACCGCCAATCATAAGATCACGCCTCATATTGAATGTTAACTTAGGTAAAACATGAAAAAACCATTTTATATTTGAATTTCCCGCTTCTAGTCGTCGCATGCACCTTAAAAAGGTTCAACACAGATTCATTTGTTATTGGAGCAATAACTGTCAATCCAGTGTTCAAACTGGAGTATTATACTTACGTCGACTAATGTTCCCACATTTTAGTCGTTGTGTGCTTATGATGAATGAAAACTTAATAATAAATGTCGAAAATCCACCTAGGGAGCACCCAAGGTAGACCCTGCACTTAAAATGGCATTGTGCAATATTCCAAAAAATATTGTAGTCGTTAAAAAATATTTACTTTTATTAACCGTCTAAAGAGCGCCTTATAGACTCGATATCACAATTCCGAACGCATTATGTATTGTCATGGGGGCGCTTGTCAGTGTCTGTCTGTCTGAGGTCTGTCTAGTGTCTATGTCTAATGTCAATCTCAAACTCATCGTTGGATTCGAAATCGTGCGCCGTGGAAATTAAAATTTTCGTATCATGTTATTTCTTGTGTGACTTTAATTCAGAATATTAATTTAATTACCACTATGGCTACAAATGATTCAAATTCAGAAGACAGTGCTACGTGTCACACTATTTTGGATAAAATTAATTCAATAAACGACACTGTTGTCACCAAGGTACATAATATAAAACACGATTGCAAACAATAATATTGCACATATTATGTGTTATCACATCTAATTCATTTATCTATTTGTTCTAGGCACCGGATATTAATGATTTCACCATTATTAAACCAATCAGCCGCGGCGCATTTGGAAAAGTTTTCCTCGCACATAAAAAGAGCAATAAGGATCAGCTGTATGCTATCAAAGTTATGAAAAAGTCGGATATGATCAACAAAAATATGGTCACGCAAGTTGTTACTGAGAGGAATGCCTTGGCACTCTCAAGAAGTCCTTTTTGTGTCCATTTATTTTATTCCTTGCAATCAACTTCATCTATATACCTGGTGAGAATGGAACAACTTATTACATGAAATAAAAACTACACTGATGTATTTTGACGCTGATAGGTCACAACAATCTTTCAATGGGAAAAGCCTTTGCCCAAGACTATTAATAACTCAGTGTCTGGTCTTTTCAGGTGATGGAGTACATGGTTGGAGGTGATTTAAAATCATTGCTTGGTGTTTATGGATTTTTAGAAGAATCTATGGCAGTTTTTTATGTAGCTGAAGTCACTCTTGCATTGGACTACTTGCATAAACACAACATTGTACATAGGGACTTGAAACCAGATAACATGCTCATCTCTAGATCTGGCCACGTCAAACTTACTGATTTTGGTTTGTCCAAAATTGAAGTTAATAGAGGTAATGCAAACAAACAACTTAATCCTTTTGATACACTTAAAAGGATATTGGAATAAAAAAGATCTCTGTTTTCTTTTTAGATTTGGAGATTTCAGATTTTGTGAACTGCACCCCTAGCCTCAACATGAGGACACCAGGCCAGCTGCTATCACTCACCTCTCATTTGTCCTTTGGCTCCGGAGAGAACAGCACACACAATTCTGTCATGTCTACAGATGCTTGTGAGAACCTTCTTGATGAGCTTAAAGAGACCAGTACGCTTTTATTATTTCAATAGACCAACTCTAATATTAACTATGTTTAGTATAACCAATGTACATTTGCAGGCAAACTGAAAAATCTTTTTGATGGAGTCAGTGGGTTAGAATGTTCACCATTATTGAATCAGTCACACATGTCAGGAATACATCCATTTATGAGCGCTGAGAGCATTAATTTCGAAAATGTATGTATTATTTGAAATATGGCAATTAAGATACTAGAACTGGCCAAAAATGTAATGTATTGTATTTCTTTTAGTCCCAAGATTCAGGCTCATATCACACTTGTGAAAGTTCAAAAAACAGTTCCAACTCAAGGAGTAACAAGTCTACAGACCCAAGTAGCAACAGTTCAGTGGGAGAGTCCACTGTGCTGTCTGATTCACAGCATGATCAGTCCACCTCACCTCTATGCAGAGGACACTCCTTGAAGAGAATACCCAGGTATTTTAATATAATATCTTTATTAAAGTTACTGAGTTGTTGTTGTTGTCACAGCCTAAAAACAGCCACTGCTGGGTACTATTCGAAGGTATTGGGCTGAGACTGAAATCCCAGATTGCAGATGCTAGTAATTTAGAAGTAACTTATAATGTAGAGATTTCTTAATGGATCTCAGATATTTTAAAGTTGTACTGTAAATTGTTACTAACCACTGCATATTTGAAATGTTGAAAAGAATTATTTTTATAGTTTCAGAGCCAAAAAAAGAAAGAGGATTTTGGATTGTGATGGTGACACCCCCACAGGTGTGACAAGCCTCCTGGAGTCTAAAGAAAATCACAGTGGCCTTACACAAGAAATCATGGCATTAGAGTTGAGTCAGAACACACCTAAACGCATGTCCATACACCCTACGCCGGACAAACGTAAAAATCCTATAAAGGGTGTGTTAAAAAAACGGTGGGTACTAAATAATAATCCTACTAATATTCTAAATACGAAAGTTTGTGAGGATGTATGTTCATTACTCTTTCATGCAAAAGCTATTGGAGGTATTTTGATGATACTTGACAGTAATATAACCTACATATCAGAATAACATATAGGCTAGTAGTTCCCTCGGGAAAGGGATAAAACCCCAGTGGAAGCTAGTAAAAATCAAGCCCACTTCAATCAAGTAGCAATTCACATCAAATATTTTTTTTTGTAATTTTCAGATGGGTATCACAAAATGATAGCCATCATTTCAATGTAGGAGTGATATTCTCCACGCCTGTATCTAACAAGTCGCCAGAAACAAAGAAGAAAGAGACACGCTTCAATCTTCCTAAAGAAGATCATCCACCATCTGGCACTAAGGAAAAAACTATAATGTTTGGCAAACATGTTTCAACAAGTTTAGAAATCTTTCCTACTAGAAGGTTAAGTAAGGTAAGTGGATTAAATTTAATATGTGTACATATCTACGTTTTTCTTGTTTTAGCATCAAAATTGTCATCTCCAAATAATACTTACACTCATAGACAGGGTTACACGATCATTCTGGCGTCATTCTGGCATCAGTCTCAGAGTGACGAAAGAATGACGGACAAAAAACACGGTACATTTTGGACCGTCAGTCCGTCAATCAACCGGTAACACGATCATTCTCCCATCATTCTGGACCAGACTGATGCAATTGACTGACGCCAGACTGATGGTGTAACCCCTGTCTTACACTCTCTTATGTTGGTCTATTTTGTGTCGACCTTTTATAAGACTTGATGAGAATTTTCTAAAAAATATATGTCCAATTGAGAATGTCCTTCTTTTTGGGAAGTCAGAAAAAAATGAATGCTCTTCCCAAACTATATGCAACTATGTTACAGGGTGAAGGAAGTCGGTCGCCTACAGATTTGTGTAGGACTCCACTAGCCACCGCTCATACGCCTTACAGAACGCCGAAGAGTGTGAGACGAGGCAACCTAGTTTCAGACCAAAGGATTTTAGGAACTCCTGATTATTTGGCACCTGAGTTACTTTTGAGGTAAGATGAAGATAACTAAAAAAACCCTTAATATTACCATAATCTTATACTAATTTATACAAGCGGTGTCCGCGTTTTCAGCAGCTTCCCGTTCCCGTCAACTACGTACCCGGACAAAATATAGCCTATGTTACTTGGGGATATTGTAGCCACCCAACAATGAAAGTTTTCAAATCGGTTCAGTAGTTTCAGACCCTTTACAAACAAATGTTTTCTCTTTATTATATGTATTAGTATGGATAACAGATTTGCGTGCTTCTTTCGTAAATTCACGGAATATTTTAAGTTACTTGTAAATATAAGCTTAATTATTAGTTTACTTAAGTTACTTGTAAATATAAGCTTAATTACCTGTTTAGAAAGGGCCACGGTCCTGCAGTGGACTGGTGGGCGTTGGGAGTATGCTTGTACGAGTTCATGACAGGTGTACCGCCTTTCAATGATGAAACACCACAGGCGGTCTTTAAGAATATACTGTCACGAAGTAAGTTTTAAATAATCACGAAGTGATTGATTTTGTTACTAAATTAAAATTACTTATTTTTTGTATTTGGAAATCATTGAATGAGTATTCATACGCTCGAATCCGGTGCAATAATTTGCATCGATATTAATATTTTCACGTCAAAAAGAAGAAACTGTCTTTCACTGACGTTGATAAAATCTGTTTCAAGTTTACATGTATTATTATGATGATATTCCAGACATCGAATGGCCAGAAGACGATGAGGCGTTATCCCCGGAGGCAGTGAGTGCGATCGAGGCGTTGCTGACGATGGACCCGGCAGCGCGGCCGGCGGCCACCGCCGTCAAGGAAATGCCGATATTCCGCAACATCGACTGGGACAATCAACTCAACGTGGAACCGCCCTTCGTACCTACCCTCGATGATGTACACGATACTGGCTACTTTCAAGGTATGATTGCTTTTATTTAAAAAGAAAACGGTTCTTCTGACTAATCGTAAGTCGTTCGGCTTTTAACTGTTTAAGCATAATGCTAAGTGGAATATACATATTATGCCAAATCAATAGCGCATATTAAGTTCGCTTCGATATTGAGAACAGTCATCTAGCACTAACCAGATGTTTGATAGTTGGCTGGAAGTTTTCCTGGCTTGTGGTTTATTCGATTTTTCGTATTGAAGGAAAAAAAATGAATGATGAAATATTTTTAAATAAAATAAAAAAAGGTGTCAAACATCAAAAAATATCTAACGACTCGCTCTTGTTCGGTTGCCCAGCTCAGAAAGAAATTTTTTTTTGTTTGTAAATAGCAAAAATGCGTTTGACGCATTAGGTAAGCAGTGAAAATTATTTTTATAAATATTTATAAGTAGGTAAAAGGAATCTTATGATAACCGCTTTTTTAGGAGACCACCAAAATACATAAGTATTATTAAGTATGCTGTTGTAGTTTAGTATGTAGGCGATGAAAAGTTGTAACACATACCTACAGTAGAAAGTAGTTTGTTGACATAATTATAAAACAGTCACACAGTTTTCTATTGAGGTGTACGTTTTCTTTTGTTTCAGCTCGCAATATCCTGCAGCATCTGCATGTTTCGAACTTCGACATGTAACAGGAGGTCAGTCCTCTAGACATATTATCCAATATTTAAACAAATGTATTCATAGATAATGTGATATGTAGTGCGTATATTCGATTTTTAATATTGTGATTATTATAGCTAATATGTTTTACTTACAATAATGTACTAACCAAAACCATATTATATTTAAAGACTGATTTTATAACTGTATGCCATTTCAATAATTACTATTTAAGCGATTTTTTCATTATGATTTTTGATAGTCAGTGTTTATTCATGTAGTTGTAAGTTTAAAAATAAATAACAGTACATTCCAAATAAAATATTTTTATTTAATTTAGAAACTTAAAATTAATTGGCACAAATTCCATAATGTCAAATTTAATTTTGCAATTAATTGAGAAAAGCAAGGTTCGATTGTTTTTCTCAAAATAATTGTCCGAAAAATCATTTGTGGAACGATTGACAAAATTAAATATTAGATGCTCATTTTCAAAAGAGAGGTACTTCGTTCGAAAAGTGGCAATGTTTATTTATATGTTACGCTGAAATTGCATTTCGTATTTAAATATATTCTACTTGGCGTTTTTCTGGATCCAAGGCAGGAAGTAGGTGACGCGTGTGTACACGCCTGGGTACTGGCCTTTGCCGCAACCGATGCCCCACGACACTATACCCACTTGAGTCCAGCGCCCGTTCTCGTTTACCATGAGAGGTCCACCACTGTCGCCCTGTGAAAAAAAATAAGGTTTTATATGTGCAAAAAAATCTTCGCCGTTCTCAAAGAAGTCGGTGGTCGTAAAAAACTTACGCTGCAAGAGTCCATGCTCGCTTTTCCAGCACAAAGCATGTGTTCCACAATACCGCCGGGCGCAGCACCGCCGTATTTCAACTTACACTCCTGATTCGACCACACTGGAATCGATACTTCTTGTAGGACAGACGGCTGCGGTCCACCTTTACACAACAAAGTACAATGAGTATGACACATTCGAAACATAAACAAAAACGTCCTAAATTAATAATACAGAACATTTTCATTGTTACTGTATTGTTCAAGATATTATGCTAATTTCTATTGTTACAATAAAAGAAGTCCACGTTGCTTTAAAATATAGATATACTTACTTTCGCGCAAACTTCCCCAACCGATAACCGTCGCTACTTTGCCCTGGTATGTGGATCTGCCGGCAACTGGCAGACAAATAGGACGAATATTTTTCGTGAAGGATACTGGTTGATCAATCGTTAGCACGGCTACATCGTTGTACTGAAAATTATACATGGTTTAAATCATAATAGGCTCAAATAGGAAAAATCTATGTGGACCGTGCGGTTGGTTTATTCTTACCAAAGTACGCATATCAAAACCTCGGTGTCTCACTACGCGCTTGATTTTCCTTTCAATGTGTTGAGTTTCTGTGTTCGTTCGAATATTGTAGTCCCCGAGCCTTGCTGTCAAACGCGCAACATCCCATGAGGTCATACTGGAAATAATTGATGCGTTATTGAACACGAATTTATTTAGTTCCCTACTTTCTATTTCAACATTTTCTACTGGTGTTGTTGCGTGCCCGATTAAGTAACTGTATGTTTGCATAGGATTACTCACTGCGCCACGCAGTGAGCTGCAGAAAGGACATGTCGATCGTCCATCAAGGAGCCTCCACAGAACTGACGTCCAGCGTTGAACAGTGCCACGATCCATGGCCACTCATTGAGCTCAGCGTTGTGGCCTCCCACTATACGCTCCTCGTCTTGATACGTGCTTTCGTAAGTCTGTAATTAATTGTCAGTCTTGTAATGATTCCCATATTGTATGATTACATTCTTGCCTTTCCAAAGTCTATACCTGAGGTCCGTTCTTTATTCCGCAAGACCCATCGACAGCAGGTTGAGCCGGTTGTGCAGGCACGCTTGGCTTTGTGGGGTACGCTGGCGCCCAGGTCTATATCATATCACTCAATTAGTATTTTATTAAATGTTAACTAAATAATTTGAAGGTAATTAAATACTAAATCTACCTGTTTCGTTGTGCTTGGAGGCCTAGTTGCCCAAGTTGTCGATGATGCAGGGACGTTACTTGGTGGCTTTGTTGTGACGCCTGCAACTGTTAATAAAATTGTCAGTTTAATTTGCAACTGGAAAACGTGGTATATATTCTCTATGCATTGAAGAAATACGTACCTAGGGAAGGTGGGTGAGTAGGTGCAGTGTGGTCAGGAGGGTGAGTGGGCAGCGGGGGGATTGTTGGCGGCCACTGCGCAGGGATCTGACGGAAGTTGTTGCTGTCACCATTATAGGACCATCTTGAGAACGCTGAAAGAACGCCACCTGGAATGCTTTGAATACGACGATTTATTAGTACCTAGGCCGTTTTGAAGTTTCTATATTCATTGCCCAGATTTAATTAAGATGTCAGTAAGGCATACCCTGCAAATGCTGGAAGCTGAACAGGAATAGCTGGCTGCAGATAGCCAAGTCGCTGAACATCAGGCTCTTGTTGTGGTGGTGTTCCCACTGGTTCAGTGCAGCATACTCCGAATACCTATCGATAAAAAGTGACTTCTATGGTCTGGCGATTCTTTGGTTTTAAATGAAATGTCAGGTTTATATGTGAACCATTTGTTGTACCTCCATGTTCTCTCCATTGATATAGCTGCAAGTATCGTAATGTCCCATCACCCATCCATCCCAGCCGGAGAAGTCGGCTACTTTGAACAGTGGGTAGCAGTCGCGAAAGCTTTTGCAAGTGCCTTTCTTGCCTAGAGTCGTTTGACAGTCGGTACCGAATGATTCTTCTGCCTGTAAACATAGGAATAAATGATAGTGATCGCTTACTCTAAGAGAAGAGTTTCAGAATGATAGTAGGTTTATGTACGCAAACCTGTCTAGGTCTTAGCAGTAATAATTGTTTTCCATCTCGTGTTGAGTTCGACGTGTCGCGCTTAACGCGCCCGACGTGTGCTGAAACAGAAAAAAAATCTTTTAAATATTCTTATGTCTACCAAAAATATATTGCCTACAAAGAGATAAAATCAAAATATTTTATTGAATACGGTCAGCGCAGAAGTTGATCTAAAAAAAGAAATTCAAATTTACAGGTCTTTTACGACAACACAGTAAGTCATCTCGGTTTATTTATAACATCTGATTTGTTAAACGATGCACCCAAATTTAATTAAAACGGCATCTTTTTACAGTCAAGGCAGTCCTTTAAACCCTAATAAAACAATTATAAATTCGTTACAGTGCAATCTTATAATCGAAATGTAATAAAAAAAGTAAACGTTCAATCCCTTTTTATGATGGCTAATCAACAGCTTCGTTTATAAATCGTCGCAATTTGGCTACATAATAAATATAAAGTATGTTCATAAGTAAAAAACTAATGTGCTTTTGGTACATTGAACCTGTCACATAATGATGGCTGTTGTTTATGATTTGCTCTCAACATCACAACGCAAATGAATAACGGTTTCTTTAATCAAGTCCAATGAACATGTACCGTATTAAGGTCTAAAAAGTATAGCTTCTATTTATTAATTATCGTCTTTAAAACCTGTCCTCTCACTACCATTTATGAATTTGTGACTAGTAGCTTTTTACGTTGATGATAAATGCTGCTAATTAACTATTGGGGCTTCCAAGAAAGCTGGAAAACTTCTGGATTTAGTTTTATTTAAATAAAGATTTTTGGTACATAGAAATGTAATATTTTCTACTATATAGGTTTCTCCCGTGAACCGAGTCCTAACAGAATTACACATATTGGTGTTAAAAGTAACCACATGTTTCCTCGGGCATTTGATTTTGATCAATATCAAAAGTAAACGAACTTTTGCCAGCGATCATCGTAAACATCGGGAAAATTATTATTCTACATGCGATCTAAAAGCATAGCTTGAGTACAACAGCGTACCAAACGTGTCGTAAACATGCATGTTATTTATTTCGGATTGCTGCATAACGGTTTCCGTTATATTCAAACCTCAGATAGCTATGTGCAGCATGCAAATAATATAAATGACCTAAATATGTACTCAGAATTGTTACTTTAAACATAGTTGCAGTAAAATGTCATTAGAAAACCTTTAACTTTTTTGCAGACGTTATTGAATCGAGATGCCAGAAGTAGATGAGTAGATAGCCATTTAAAAGTCAACTGGTCCGTGTAGTACTTATGTACCTACTCGTTGAAAAGCCTTCAAGTAAAATTATACGCGTACTTAACCGACCTTGAAGATGTTGGCAGTTGATGTTGAATCGTACTCGAATTACGACCTAGGGTTCTAAATAATTAAACCTGATATTCTGAAGTGCCTTAAATGAAAATATACGACCTTTAAAGGTTCCTAGATTTAAAATGAAAAAATCGTTTAAGGTGGAGTCAAACAAAAGTAGCTTCTATAATGAAGTTGTTTCGGAATATTTTGCTCTGGTATGAAGACTGCAACGCTATTTTAATAGCATGCCAGTGGTATGCCAACTGGCGCGACACCTTGAACTTGATACCAATAACAAGTAATTTAATTTGCCTTAGGGGTGGAGTTTATAAAGCAATAAATTGTGATACAAAGTACATACCTATGTATCGAACTTAGCATTCTCATGATAACAAAGCAGAGGTGCGAATGTGACGAAGTTTTTTGTGCTCTGGCTTTGTCACAACAATAACAAGTCTGCTCGGCAATGCATATTAATCTAAGCAGTAACATTTGGCTCTGGATTCCGGGTTCAGCAATCTACAGTGAGGAAATGTCAGCTTTGTCATCCCGCTTTAATCGCCGGTCTCCGATCTAATTAATGTCCTCGAAATGAGTCACAAAAAGTTTAACAACTCGAGCCGTAGTATGGACAATGATGTGATTGATGTGATCGAATTTGGATGTGGGCGTATGACAATTTGCATTGAATTGATCCCATAGGTAGGTATTTCCGAATAATAGCCCACGTGCTTTAGCAGTTCTGAGTACCAACACAGTCTCGGGTTGATGACCAACGTCTTCCTCGAGTACAGTCAATAATGATGAAGAGAAATACAAAAAATACAAAAGTATCTTTATCCTGGAATTGCATTGAAGAATTTTATTCGCTTAAAATGTTCTATCGATCACTGTTTTGACAATGAACATAAATCTTAGTTGCAAATTTTAACTTTCTCTAGCCTCAAAACCCCATAGCCACATGTGTTGTCCATTGTTTTGAGTCCCCGCAAAACAAATACTGGACGTTATACTCATTCTATGAATAAGCCGTACGTGAGTGAGTAAACCTTCAAGTTACAGTTAAACTGTTCGCATTAGCACATGTAGGTACTTATATCGGGGATTTGTGACCAAAATGGAAATGTTTTAATTTAATTAGTTATAGATTAATTTAGTTAAAGCCAATTTAAATTTATTATTTACATTTACTAATGTATGTTAGTACATACGATTTGGACGCTGATTTTAAGTTTGCTGCATTGTGCTGATTGTATTGTATTTTGATTTTATTGTACCAGAGCAATGTTATAAAAATCAAAAGAACCTTAAAATAATAATTAGGCGTATGTGTAACTTCTGCTACTTTCAGCGTTTCTAAAGGGTTTATTATTTGAATGTGAATCTTTTTATAAAATTGTGAAATATATTTAGTCACTTACCATTTAGAATAACCGCATCATCGGTGTAAAACGCACCATCAGCAGCCGAGAATCCATTCGTAACGACGTTGGAGTCACTGCCGTAACTAGACGCTAATAGTCCCACCCAAACAATTGTTAATTTAGTTCCTATCAACATTGTAACTGTTTGTTAATTTACGACATTTACTTAAAAGTTTGGCGAAAAGTAGTGTGTAATATAAGTAGGTGCGCGCGCGGGTGTGCAGCCCGCAAGGAGTCGCTTCGCAAAATGCTTCGGGCTTTTGACTCCACGCCTTTATAATATTTTGCACTGACGCTCTACATTAGGTTAAAAAAGATAACAGAGCTTTTTCTCCTTTTGTACAGGACTGACATTTGCCGTCCAATACAAATGAGCTTTTTAAAATATGACAACCATTTCGCTCGGCACGCCGAAAAAGATTCGATGGATGGTGTTTATTTTTGTTGCATTCACACGGCACCATGGACTAACATAAAGAATTGTTTATGAGATCAATGAACCTGTCCAAAAATCAAATAAACCATAGGCCATAGTAACATTTCATATGGGTTGATGACAAAACTGTCAAATATAAATATTTGCTGTTACAGTCTTCTTTTGAACAAAACTACAAGCAATTATTTAAATTTATTAGTTTTTGTGGCGCCCGTCAGCACCATACAAGGTCTAGTATCGTAAATTTCCAAATCGTTAAGTCCGACTTAAAACCTGGAAATCCTTATAAACAGTTTTCAATATGTGGCATTAAGAAGTGTATTTATTTATTTGATAAACCCTAATCGAAACAAAGCCCATTTACTTATGGAACATGGATATTCCCAAAGTTATTTTTACCTTTATGCCTCTTACAAATAAAACCGACTCACTTAGTAGACGTTTATCCTTTGACAAGGATCCCAAAAAGGTAATGGAATTCACCAACCCTTATGTTTTGTATAATTTTTCCTGTTTACAACGTCACAATTTTGATGCATGTGATACGATTATCATACCTGTCTAAAATGTAACTGAGTACTAAAACCGCAAAAGGCATTCAGTTTAGTGTCAGTGACCTTTTTCAAACGAAGGAGCTTTTTTAATCCCGTATCGACTGTTTGCTCACTAAGTATGTGTAATTACTATTTGCAACTATATGCAAAAACAATTAATACTATATGCAACAAACTTTAGGCAGGTGATTTGCATCGGATTCAAAGCAAAAATTTAAGAGCAGGAATAAATATTTTGGCTTCCTGGAATACGTGTTTTGTGTAGTGATTGCTTACTCACAAAAAAAATTGTCACCTGAGCTTATTTCAATGTAAGTTCATTAAACTGTCGATATGTAAGAAGATATCCGTGGCTATACCTTACATATCCCATACAAATAAAAGGGTTTAAACAATTTTGATAAAAAAGTGGTAAGGTCGAATAAGTTTCAGCGGAAAGCTGTACAGTCACTAATTTTCATACAGTTGAGAAATCGTTTCAAGCTTTGTTTCGGCTTTTTCTATGAGTTGAAGTTGAGGCGGTGTGATTTATGTTTATTTATGAGATTCAAAATGCCAAATAATCTTTTTTGATTAGATTGTCATTTTTAGCACTACATCTGGATAATAATAGGAGGAGCAGAGCCATTTCCAAAACTCACGTCCTAAGTTATTCAAATACTTTGATTACTTTCTGGTGCTAAGCGTTCATATGTAAATAATTTGTCTAAATCACAACAAAACAAGATAGAAGATGTAATCACACGCGTCGTGTTTTGGAGCAAGTCGTACGATTAGATTGAAGCGCGTACCTACGATATTAGCGTCATTAGTCTTTAAATGTCCCGTTATGTCAATGTGGTAGATCAGTATCTGTCGGTGCTGTGCAAAAATGTAATACGGACTGACGCTACTTTACGTTCACATTTTAAACAATGTCCATTGCGTGGGCAATAACATTCAAACTTCGTGAGGTTCGAAGTAACAAATTATGCAGAATTATTATGTTTACTGACGCCAGGTAAAGAGTTGTGATGACATGGGTGACAAAGGTGTTGAAAATGAAATAAGTAACTTTTGTCTGCGTTAATTAAATGTCTGACATACGCTGACTCAGGATTTTGGATAAGTGTATTTTTCTATATAACCCTAGTAAGTTTTAATTCGTTGCGTTTCGATACCCATACAAAGGGTTATTTTGCTAGATGGATGACTGAATTGAATGAAAGAAAATTCACCAAGAATAATAGGTGTCGTCTAGCTTTTGCTTTTATGATTCAAAGAGTTACTACGGCCTTAGTACACAAAGGGCTCCAGAAGAAATGATGTGTTTTATTCAGGTGTCCGACACTCCCCACGCTGCACCATCAACGGAAGGGGTCATTTGATAATTTCAAAAAACGATGTTATATCAGTTATATGGCATACTTTCCAGATGTTATTTTTGTTCCGATCATATATTTATAAAACTGCCATATTATGTTAATGTTTAATTCGGTAATTCTCGAATTGATCCAATTTGGACTGGTTATAAAAACTTGAAAAGCGCCGACTCCTCTTACGTCAAACGACAGCAGCCCAAGTAGACATTTACGAAAAACGAGTCAAATTAACTACCGATCTACGGATGCGTTTGCAATAAATAATTATTTAAATGGTAAAAGATCGTCAACCTAAAAATACGACACGATTTTTCGACTTACATCCATCTAATTAACAATTATAACAGCATTCAATGTAGTGCTTGTAGTCAAGCTTGTCATGTTAAATTAATTTGTGTTCACAGCACTGACCGTTACTTTAAAATAATATTTGGACTAAGTATATATTTCAAAATCAAATGAACAAGATCCATTACATACATTTCATGCAGCTCTGGTTATGTGGGGATAACTAATAATATTAAGTTCCTACCTAGATTTTTTTTATATAAGAGCTTTCACGGTTTAAGTAATTATACGTGTGCGTACTGTGCGTGCATGGGGGACAGGTGTATTTATGGATGCCAACAGCGGTCCGGGATGAAGGTGTCTTGTATGCGAGAAGGAAGTGAGTTGTAATTCAGCCAGCAGACTCAATACGGGTCGATAGAGGTCACACAGTACATAAACTATCTCAGTAACAGAATCTTCGTACTTAAATTGGTTTCGTTGAGAAGATATAGTCGGTATTTTATTTCTGCAAGTATTATCACTACCAGAATTTGAGCAGACACAAAAAAGTTCTATATCGATCATGAAAATAATTGAAAGTATCTAAACATTGGTATTGCAGATATTAACATTTTTGCAGCACTAGAATTCAAGTCTAATAACATAGCATACACATTTCAAGCGCCTTAAAAGATACAGTAAGATTGTTGTGCGATTGTTGGTGCTTTGCTTTAAAAATGTATAAGGCGTCAATTACCTACCTGTTCCTCAGAAACAAATACAAAAATATTTTACAACTCCTCAAAGGCATTGGCAGAATAAAAAAACAGTAGATTTGAGAAACTCCTCCGTTATTCGGAAGTCGGTTAAAATATGGTAGACTGAACCACACTTGAGGCGAAAATGGAGAACTTGCGTAGGCATCTTTGTCGTCAATGAATGTCAATTGACAACTACTCTTTATAAATATTATAATTTTATGAAGCCTCATCTCATTATACTTAATCCAATTTAACTTTACGAAATATTTTAATTGATTCTACTCTATTCATTTTTTTTTAACAGGTAAGCCATTGCCAATAAAAAAAATATTGACTCAGTTTATTATTGTAGGATTTACAGTTTTTAGTAGCTCTTTGCATCGATTAGTCTACTAAAGATCTATCTATCAGGATACAAAGTAAATAAGTGTATTAATAGTTCTTTTACCTAGATGATTACGTCGTTGGCAACCGGCTACTGTACTATGAAGTTGGTTTCTGAAGGTTAGCCTTTCCCAAAAATTATGGTAATTGTTGATCTTGACATTAAATTTAGGTAATCTAAATAGAAACGCATTTTATTTTCGATACGAAGATTTTTACATAATTATTGTATTACCTTTTAGTTTTGATTATTGACACATTCCGAACTCTCTGTGATGTGTAGGCCAATGATATGGGTTTTGGGACCCATAGTCGTACCTACGCATCGACGGTACATTTTTGAAACTTATTCGATTGGTCTCCTCCGGAAATAAAAACAAAATAAGTCGGGACCTAAATTCAAAAATGTATCGTTAATTTATAGCATACTAATTAGTTTCAATTAAGGTTATTAAAGTCGTGTTAAGTAACTGTAACTGACATCTATAAAATTAATAAATATTGATTCAATAAGCAAATAGGTCATTTCTAAAGCCATTTCTTCATTTCTTCTTCAAAATAAAATTTGTAGAATAACATTAAATGAACATAAAATTGTAGCTGTTAACGCATTATTAAACATGATTTTGACTGTTTTCGTATTATTGGGCAACGATTGACAAATAATTTCAACCGGTGATCCTTACTAAATAAACATGAAAGTTAAGTTTATTTATGTGTTGCGCTTTCACACTAAAGGGGCTGAGCTGTGAAGATACGTGGTAGGCACCCTGGATATGGAAATAGGATTTTTATCCGATTTTACTTCTCTCGGAACGCAGTAGAGCCTCGGGGCGAAATCTAGTGATTTTAAAATTGTGAATGAGCCACGCAGTAATATGGGGCTAAAACCTTGGATTAGCAATGATTAAATTACGCTAAACACTCTTCTAAATATCATTCAAAATATTTTTGTGCATTGAAGGCATCAAGGTTGACCAAAGTCGACGTAACCTACATTGCGTGCGATGAGGCTTTAATGTAAACATAACTAAGTATGTATGTACTTTGCATGCAGTTTTAGGTCATGCTGACACAGGCCTCTGCGAGATTCAAAAGGAGTAAGGCCGGCCGACACTGCGTTTCAAGTTGAAAGGTCTATATTTTCACATACTAACTGCGACAGATGGCGCTTTTAAGAATTTCCAAAGTAAAGGTTTCCTAACAGAATTACAAACCAAAACAACATTTAAACATCGTCCTCATTTGAATGTGTTCATAATTTCCTGTTGTTATGTATTATTTTAAGAACAATTAAAATCTTAATATCCATGTGATAAGAGGTAATATTTATTACCTAACTTTGTTATGTATTCACCAAACCAGTAGTGACATTGAAGACTAGGTTGCGTTTTATGCAATCAGCTGAACGTACGGTGGACGGGACGGTGCGGCGCGCGCGCACCACTGGACCGAAACTTACAAACGATGCCACAACTTATACCGTAGTACTCGTCTGTTGTGGTGTTTTTTTTTCTATAAATATCAATTATTATATTTATTCTCAAAATGTTTTCTTCGAAAGGAGTTTTGTATCTATTGACAGTGTTGAGTGCTTGTTACGGTGCAGTTGATATCAGTAAGTACATAATATAAATATTGTTTTTAGAAATATTTTATTTTAATAACTTAACAAACTTCCAATATTTTTAACAATATTTTTTTCTGCAGTTTAGGCAACACAAGCATATTTTTTATTTTTACTTAATTTCTCATTTCTATAGGTGCACGTACAACTAGGTATAGATTTTCCGTTACATTTTCAAAAAATCCCAAATCCTTAAACGCTAATTTCTTCTATCATCAATGAAACTAGGTCAGAAAAAATCCTATATTTTTCTTATAAATATAAAAATATAGGATTTTTTCATATTTCTTCTTTCATCTATCATTCAATTTCCGGTAAATGTTAACCCAGATGCTCGACTTACACGAGCATGCTTGAAAATTATAATAACAGTCTAATGCACACGTTAATTGTTCACCAACACTACCTCACCATATAATCTTGTACCGTCCTCACAATTAGCGCCATGATACGGTAACAATCACTTAACTTCAGTGACATACCCATTTCCACGTATTTATGCCAAACTAGCAATTATTAACGGGAAGAAAAACAACTTAACTATCATTAGGACTGTCAGAAACCCAAGGCCCGTAAACTATAAATTGAGAAACTGTCACATCATAGTTGATCATTTGCGTATTCCAGCATATTTTGTAAAATCTCCTTTAATTTAATTTTCAGCAAAATATTTCAAGACATGCGACAGAAATGCAATAGATGTAAATGACTGCATGGTAGAGGCAGTCCGAAAAGGTCTCGCCCTCATGGTTAATGGCATAGAGGAGCTGGGAATACCACCGATTGATCCTTACCTGCAAAAGGATTTCCGTTTGGAGTACAAAAACAATCAGGTAAGAAATTAAAACAAACGTTTTATTTTCCTTATGTTTGAACTGTAAATACCAATTTTAGTCAGCGTTTGAGAGATTTGACTACGATTAAATATTTAAAATTCATCCAATCCAAGTAGATTATTGGAGCTGATCAGGAAAGAAGCGACTTCCTACGCTTATGCACCTTGGTATTTTAATTAGACCTGAATAAACGTGAGCTTTACGTAAACATTTTTTGTGGCGTACGCACGTCGAAAAATTGTGATAATTTTCTAAGAAGCTTCTACGAAATCTACCAAAACGAGGGCGAAGTATTATTATGAGGAACTGGTTTACATTTAAGGAGAAATACATAATTATAGGAATTCATAAAACTTCATTAGTGATGATTAATATCTATGAGGTTATCGGTTCAGGGATGTATGTATAATTATTGGTTTTTCTAACAGATTTCTTTAAAATACATGTGCCAAATATAACGAGCAATGTGAACGTTCAAAAGCGGTAATGCAAGCAAAAAGGAAACCAGAGATTAACCTTACACTAATAATAATAATAATAATTCCGCCTTCGATAAATGTACCAAAATAATTGTTGCATGTGAATAACGTTAGGTCTTCAAGCAAGCTTTACTCTAAAAGACTCAGTTAATTAAACACGGAAATGAACGAGGAAATGAAAACGGATAAGATATACTGTTCTTTCCTAGTATTTAAAAAAAACAAACAATAGCATCACATAGACAAATAAGATATGAAAGAATAAGTACTTCTATCTAAGAGCTATATTCAGCGAAGGAAATAAACTCTGAGTTCATGATCATGTTTTTTGAAGAATATGGGTCTTACTACAAAAAATATAAACACGTGTTGATCGTGCGTTTATCTTTTTTGTAGTATGACCCTGTATGTTCAGTAGGAGTAGGAGGAAATGGAATAAACAAAGGCAGGCAGTAATGCTGGCCCGGTCTCAATTCATTAGTGGATGGTATACTTTTATTATTTTTACATATCCCCATCAATAATAATCTCATGTTTTATTCCAGTTATGTTCGTAGATTTTTTAAATCCTCTCTCCAGATAAAGGATTGAAGTTTAAGTTCATCATGCATAAAACAACCAAGTCATTTATGTACAAACATTTCCTTTAACTGAATGTTATAGGTGGTTATAGTCATTAATGCGGGCTTATGTGTTTGACCTAACCTCATAAAACTTAAAACTGTGTTATATAAAAGTTTTGTCAAATGTTAATGTCTCAGAAACTATTATACATTAGGTATTTAACGTAGACCTTGAC
The DNA here is from genome assembly GCA_002382865.2 of Heliothis virescens. Classification (NCBI taxonomy): domain Eukaryota; kingdom Metazoa; phylum Arthropoda; class Insecta; order Lepidoptera; family Noctuidae; genus Heliothis; species Heliothis virescens. The sequence continues at coordinate 8,964,058 of NWSH02000517.1, forward strand.
TACAAATCTTTTTAAAGATAAAAATGGGGTATTTTATCTAACAAGAAAGATTTTATAGAACCGGAAGCACAACCTTAGAAACAAATCCTTCAGAAATACATCGGTATTTAGTTAAGATTTATTCTTGTTCAGTTCGATTATATGTAGGGGAGAACTTCTTTTAATTCTCATGAAAAAATGTCAACGGACCTGAAAACTTGCAGCATCTCAAATGTCGCTGGGCAATGACTTAACATTTAATATGACTGAAACATCGTCTTTATGTTTGCCCTATTCATCCATATCAGTTTTCTCTTTATTTTCGCTACCTTATTGGACACGCATTTTCCGCCTCTAGGTAGGTACTCTCGAAGATAGGAGAAATTAATTGTTTTTGTTGCGTCATGTAAACGTGGCCTTTTGATTATACAAGACCACTTTAATTGTTTATTAGCAGGTTTTATTTAAAGATGTAATCAAAACATTTATAGGGTAACTAATTAAGATAAATTAAGACGGACGTTCATATGATGAAGTAAAACCTGCTATTTGATTATTTATCTTCTTAAAACATCGGGCATCTGATAGGTACTTAATCATACCTGTCCTATATCCACTGAAACTTTCATTCAAGAGGTGGAGAGTGTTATTGCAGTAAAATTTATAGGATATCTTTTGAGCTTAAGAGTACGGTCAGCAGAGTTGTCATAGACTTATTAAAAGAAATTAAAATTTCTCAAACCACCCAGATATTATCATAAGTAAATTGTTATTTGTTATTATAAACAAGCAATTACCACTAAAACCACGATGAACAGAAATGCACTCTTCCCCTCTGTACCTACAATCCTCAAAAGTATTCGTATTTTTAACCCCCGGTATTAGTTTTTTTTTTTATTCTGGCATTCTGCTTTTACAACACATTACTAGGTAATTGGAATTGTTTTTCTGGGTATTCATTTCTCAGTTACTTTCGCAACTTTTGTGTATGTAGACGTCAGAAAATAACAGATTGGTAAAGGTTAAAACTTAATATCTTTCTGATCTTTGAAAAATCAGGTTTGGCATTGCCAACCTTCGAGCAGTTCTTTACAATCTGCGTTGAAAATAATAAACTTGATTATTGTTAAAAGCGAATAGGAATTATTTTTGTTATTTTTTAAATCATAAATGTTAATGACATTTGCTACGATTCTACTCACGTTCAAGGTGAGACATGAGAGGCGATAAGGTTTTGTCAGTGTCTTTTTAAAACTAAGTACATAAATCTACATAATTCTATTCTTCTATGACACTGGCTCAGGATAATCTTATATTGTTTGTCAAGTATGCTGTATTAGGCTGTGTCGTGCCATAATAGGTACCACAAAAGGGCTAAAACTAGATAGTATAGGTAACTGCCGTTAAAGGAATCTTGCTTCAGCAGTGTGGCTGCATAATTTTCAATCTTTATCTTAAAAATAGACCGTTAAATAAGCATAAACGTCATTTATCTTAAAACAATTTCCAAAGGTTTTTTTCAATTTTAGTTTTAGTTTTTAGTTTAAGTTTTTTTTAGAATGTTGTAAATATATGTAAATAAAAGTAAAAACAAAATTAATTAATTAAAAGTAAATATGAAATTAAAAAAAAATCAAAGTGAACAGCAGGTTTAAGAAAAACGCAGTGTTATGCTATCGGTGATTTTATAATAAAGGCAAAATGTTTCGTATTAATAATATCGCATAAAAAACCACTTCTTTTTTAACCGTCTTCAATGCATTATCGGTGTACAAAATATATGCAAATATCACCTATTATTAGCGTGAGAAAAATACGGATTAAGATAATCGAAATAGCAGTTGATATGTAAACATAAAATAAAATGCCGATTTTGACTGGACTAAGTGGTGGTCGATTTTTTTTGCAAACTGGTTTATTATAATAGGTACATAATATAAGCGTTAATTGTGCTAAAATTATATAATAGCTTAGCTTTTTGAATGTGGTTTGAGGTAAGTAGCCACCAGATACTATTAAATAGAAGGTCATTTTGTTGTTCAATATTCGGAGACCGTAAATGGGCACCAACACTTTACTCATAACTAAGGCGGCTCATTCTTAGCAGTCGGGTAAAAATAGCATCACCGACCCGATATATCTAAGTCGATTGTAGATAGGCTTGTAATGCTTGCCTAATTGATTGACAACGGACCTAAACGTCTCGTTCAGATTTTATTGATCGAAAAATGTACCTACCTAGATAATCTCATAGAATCTGAAAATGTACCTATAATTAAATTCCAAAATTACTAAATTTTCCAGTGACCAATATTATATACTTAATGTTCAAGAAAACCCCCCATACCTACCTCAAGGTACTTAGTATTTATTCAACTAACTAGTATAACTACTCGGTAATTACCCTAGGGATCATTAACTATGAGTAGATATGGCTGCGGCTTATGAAGGTAAATAAGCTTATACCTTATATGCATAGTGGAATAAGATCATGACCTTCCAACTGTGACCATAGTTGTCTACAAATGTGGTTTATCCTTAGATACTTACAAAAACAATTTTCAATATTATGTACTTATCTACGAAAGCGCGTCGCCATGGTTGACTATTTAATAATTGTGATGATGCTGAAAATAAGACAGGGTTTTAAAGAAAGTTTCTGAATAATGCCTTTGCAATTTAATTACCTGCCGTGGTCTCGTAATAACCCCTACCTAATATTTGCTTAAGATTTGCTACAGAGAATAGCGTGCGGGTTTCATTGAATAGGTATGCACTTGCATTTAATTTATTGCTTACTTTTTAACAATGGTCGAATAATCATGAGAACGCGGCATTTATAACCACAGTCTCAGTTCTCAAGTTTGTAACTGCCTGCAGATTCTGTACCTTTCGTTCTTGTGGCTTAGTTACTCATACATATCTGAGAACAAAAACTAAACTTACCTTTATATTTACGTTATTAGTGGTATTATTTACCACGATTGGATACGCTACAGCTACACGATGCATGGATTGAATATTGGGCCGTGTTATTGGTAGGTGGTATGACACACGTGCAAGGCGTAAGTATAAGTAGGTTGAGCCCAAGTTCATGTCGTGAAGAAAATTAATTTCCTGTTGACCTTGCCCCAGTAGATTTAATGTCATTGGTAGAAACTTACGGCTAAAATACCTGTTTATGTGAATAGTAAAAATAAAATATCCAAAAACTTCCAAATACCAATTTACTATGTATTTTACTTATCTTCAACGTGTTATCGGTCTTTGTTATACTTACTTAAAAATATTTTGATATTAGGTAGACTTAGGTAATTAGCATCATAAATGCATAATGAAATGAGTAATTATCAAATTACTTAAATAATTAGAAGATACTACGAAATTATTAACCTTATACAATTTTTTTTCTTATGCATTGCAGTTAGCGGCTAAATTGAATATGAAAAATATTTACGTTGAAGGCTTGAAGACGGCCAAGGTTCATGATGCCAGGTAAATAAAACAGATTTTAGTACCAAGAAAAACTTGTATAAGCAGGTATTCAACAAAAATATACTGAGGTTTAAAGAGATATTTACATTTTAATTTTAACACTGTAGTTAATTGGATAAACATAATATTGGGTATAGATTTTATTCAAATCAAATTTTAACAATATTTTATTACAGACTGCGTGCAGACGACGACAAGTTCCATCTAGAAGTAGACCTGACGAGTCCAAAAGTTACGGTTCGAGCTGAATACCATGGGGAGGGAAAATTCAATTCTCTTAAGATTTTAGCTTTTGGTGAAGTCAATACGACAATGAGTAAGTAAAACTATTTTACATGTTAGCTTACCAAATTAACACTTAAATCCAGATTTCTGATCTCAGTGACGGTCATTCGGGTGTACCTAGTTTTGATTAATGTAGATTAAAAATTAATAAATTATATACCTATATCATATAAATATACTGGATATTGTCTTTTGTAGCTGACCTGGTTTACACTTGGAAGCTCGATGGAGTTCCGGAGAAGAACGGTACAGAAACATACATCCGAATTAAAGAATTCTACATGAGGCCTGATGTTGGAAGTATTGTTACCTCTTTTAAAAACGATAATCCAGAATCAAGGGAATTGAGTAAGTTAAAATTATTTATTTACGTAAGTGCTAGTCTTATTAACGGTGGTGAGAGCATGAGAAGTAAGTATTAAGAATTGATATGTAGGTATGAATTAAGCTAATATAGCAATAGCTCTACAAGATCTCTACAATTTAATCTCTACAAGATACTGGTATCCCTCATCGGCGATGAGGCAGAAGGCTTATCAACTTCCTATCCCTATGATTTTTAGCAGAAGACTCAATGCCCTTTTAGCGGAGACCAGATAAGGCAGCCTCTTTTCAAACTGATCATTTCATAGCAGTAATTATCCACATATTTAAATTGTGTTTTTTAATTTAAAGTAGATACCTAGTTACGAACCAGAAGTGTTTCGTTATCTAATTGTTGAAACCTTTCCGTTATTGATGAAAATTAATAGGCAGGTAAGGCAGTGTTATATTTACCATGGCCGTTTTACTTTTCAGCTGAATTGGGAGCGAGATTCGCTAACGAAAACTGGAGAACCCTGTACAAAGAATTCCTGCCTTATGCTCAGGCGAACTGGAACAAAATTGGCACGAAAGTAGCGAACAAACTGTTTTTGAAAGTTCCTTATGATCAACTGTTTCCTACATCTTCGTGATTTGACAAATAACTTAGTTTCAGGATTAATATTAATTTTAAGCATAAATCGGTGTTCTGTGATAAATAAATAATATTTAACTTCTAGTGTAAAAATAACAGTTACCAATAAAAATTACTTTCTTGAAAGAATTCTTCTATTGGCATAGTGCCGGTAACTAATCAGAATCACGCGAATCCACGCTTCTGGCATGTCTACAATGGGAAAATTTTATTCTAGAAAGTCCTTACCCACTTAGTACCAATATGTCCTTTTTAACCGACTTCCCACAACGGTTTTTTAATTTGGTGTTTTATACTTTTTTATAATAAGCTCAAAACAATGTCGGAGTTTCGATGAATGCTGATTAAAGCGTTCCCTAGACGATAAATTAAATTGCGCTATATTATCTACGTGTTGTGCAAAATTGAGTTGTAGAATCGTAGATCCTAGTTCATCTTAGACGTAATATTGTATGGATTATCTAGGGAGCGCCCACAAGAAAGATATCGTGGTATTGCAATATGATTATAAATGCATATGTTGTTATAGTTAATTACGAACTTGTATTGTATATACCTACTATTTAAGTTCCGCTGTTTTGTATACAATTTGGTAAATAAAACATTTAATTTTGTATTGATCGTTTTGTGTTTTATTTATACTTAACCAGCGACCCGCCCCGCCCGGTTTCGCTCGGGTGCAAAATAACAGTATCTCTCCACTATATAATATATGTTATTATTATTACACAATATGTAAACCTTCCTCTTCATCTCAAAAACGCATCAAAATCCGTTGCGAAGTTTTAAAGATTTATGCATACATAGGGATATAGGGACAGAGAAAGCGACTTATAGTATGTAGTGTGAAGAAGACAGAAGGTAGGTATATAATAATGCTATTCTTGCCTCGAAAAGGTCGCAATTGACCGTCTATCAAGAATAGCTATAGACTTAGATAAATGAAATGTATATCTAATCTATAGATTCTTCTATAGGGATTTATTTAGGATCCCATAACTAGTCGGTTACGATTTCACTTGTATAGCTCTCAAATGGAAAGACGGTCCATAACCATAACTAAATATTGAGTTCAACTAAACAACAGAAAATATTTGTTGTTGTAAAATATATGTGTGATGTGATGACAAATGCTGATAGATGAACACGGTATTACAATGATTAGATTAGAAGCTTGTATTACGGTAATTTAAAAATATACATACACCATGCAAATAAGGGTTTTGAATACGTTAGTAGTTCTGGAGTTCCACCCACCTGTGAGTATCGATAGAATGCTCAGTAGAATGAAACGCTTCTGTCTTCAGTGTCAACTGTCAATCGTACTGTCAACAGGTTCAATGGACAAATGTCACTTTAAATAATTTATCTCTATCGGTTCAAGTTCTACTAGATATCAATTTTATTTATGTATTTCGCAGAAAAATGGGTGTTATTTTGAAATATGTGGTAGCCGGTTTGGTACGTTACTGGCTTATAAATTTGGATTATTGGCAAACAATAGCTACAAGAGTAGAAATAGCGACGCCTCTCAACTCATGGAAGAGGTTAATGGAAGGCGTTTATTTATATGATCATAACATTAATCCTTATGAAGGAGACTCATTTCATGAATCTCCTATAATGCTACTAACCTTCTACTATATAATGAAGAAGGTGCCATTTATTTTGCCACTTTTATTCACGTTTATGGATCTCCTGACTGCTCATCTTCTTTATAAGACTTCTAAGGCTTTTGTACGAATTTTTAAAGAGTCGCAAGAGAAGAACCTTCTGGATGTTGCTGAGGAATCTAAGCCCATGCTTCTGGATGATAAGCAGTTGAAAGAATCAGCTGAATATGTGTTATCAGTGTACTTGTTTAACCCATACTCTGTTTTGAATTGTGCTGGTATGACTACAACAGTTGTCCAGAATTTGTTGGTTGCTACAGCTCTATGGGGTGCATCAAGTGGGCAGAGAATAGTGGCGTGTGTGTTCATAGCACTAGCCACTCACCAGGCACTGTACCCAGTGTTGCTCATTGTACCTATAGCTATACTACTGGCAGATGTCAATAAAGGATGCACCAAATGCTCTTACATCAGAACATTACTAGTATTTGTGTTGAGCTGGGGATTCCTTATTTATTTATCAGCATACATTATGGATGGGTCTTACAAATATGTCTACAACACTTATGGTTTCATGTAAGTTTCAATTGTAATTTTATTTTATTTTGTAGTCTAGAAAAGACAGTCACTGTTGATGTTCAGTAAGATGTGAATTATACTATCACCAAAACAAACCAACAGATTATGTTTTCCAATTGTACTAATGTACTATTAATTATAATTTCAGATTGACTGTGCCTGACTTGAAGCCAAACATTGGATTGTTCTGGTATTTCTTCACTGAAATGTTTGAACACTTCCGAGTGCTGTTTGTGTGTGCATTCCAAATAAATGCCCTGGCCTTGTACGTAGTCCCACTCACACTGAGGTTCAAGAGGGAGCCAGTGCTACTTGCAACTGTGCTTATAGCACTATCAACAATATTCCGTTCCTATCCCTGTGTGGGTGACGTTGGCTTTTACTTGGCTTTATTGCCTATGTGGAAACATTTATTTACATGTAAGTATATAGTGTGGGCTTTCTGCCTTCAGCAAACAAACAAGTCATGGAAATCATACCTTTGAATGTAAAATTTGCATTTAAATACAGACCCAGTCAGGATAAATGTTAATTTATGCTTACCTTTATGTCATCTGTGTCATGTACTGCACTACAACAAACATATGTCTGAATGGAATGGTATCTGACTGGCTTACAACTATATTGAACCGTCCATTGCTTCCTCTGTGGCCTGTGGGAGCTATTTAACAATCCAAAAAAAAGCTTATGACAAAAAATATAGCTTATGACACTGGAAGATAAAATGACTTCCTATTGATAATCGAATTTTTAAAACTAGTTCAGTGGATCTAATACTCCATACTATACCATGTTACAATCATAAACTTTACCCCTTTTTTTAATACTAGCTTAGACAGAAAAATGATATTGGTTCTAATGTGATATTGGCACAAATGCCACATAAATAAGAAGACCTAAGCTTATGTAATCTTTTATTTGTTACAGTTATGCAACAAAAATTCATAGTGGGCTGCACATTTATCATCACTTCAGCACTTGGCCCAACAGTTTGGCATCTCTGGATATATTCAGGATCAGCCAATGCCAACTTCTTCTTCGGAGTCACGCTCTCTTTCGCCACGGCACAAATATTTCTAATAACAGACCTACTGTTTGCTTATATTAAGAGAGAATTTACTTTAAAACATGGATCATCACGTCAAGTGGATGGAAAACCGGCCAAATTAGTACTTCGATAATAGTTTTTAATGTTTTTGTATTTTTATTATATAGCATTTAACACTGCTGTGAATAACTTACATTTTATTTACATATAGCTTAATTTTGCTTAACATGGGTTATAGAGGTTAGTGCATTTTTGCATAGAACCTTTTTTTTAATCCGTTCCATATACAAAGTATTATTACAAGATAACATTCACGACCTAATTATCATATTCATATTCTGTTAACATTTATGTATTGTGACTGGTTTATAGTAGAACAAATAATTTCTTAAGTAAGTTTAGTCTGTAAAGTTGTATTTGAGATTATATGACTGCGTAGTTATGTTACAAAACCATTGCAAGCCATGTTATTTAAATTGAAGTAGCCTATAGAATGGAAAATGAACACTTTATGTATATATTTGCGTGGTCCCACTAAAAACATGTCAACAAGTAATATACTATAATTATTGGAGACGAAATACGAAAGTTTTCAAACCGCAAGTTAATTTAAAATAGGTTTTTTGGTAAAAGATGTTATGTTAATTTTATATTTCATTTTACTTCAGTTATTTTATCAATGTTTTACTCTGTTGGTAGCATTTCTGGTCTACATTAATGATAATAAACCACATGCTCTTTTTTCTGTTTTATATTAAAATATGTTTTGTTTTTTGTAAGGAATAAATAAAATAATTGGTTCTGTGATGACTATGAGCATATTTTGGTTGTGTTACCAACTGAAAATAATTAATTTCACGTCAGAATTGCATTTAAAATTATCGTACAATATTTTTTTACTTATCTACGTTTTAATGTTGTGTTATTTTTTAATCTTTGAGTACCTACCAAATAATGTAAGAATGATTTTAGTTTTTTTTTTTAAACTAGGCTAATATTGTACAGACGGATCGTGAATAAAAGGTAATTTATTTTTATAATTATTTTATTAATCATATCCCTTCATTTTGTTAATCTGTTACAGTATAATAACTAGCGACAACCTGGTTTCGCAACGACTCATTATCACTATCTTATCATTTCGCTGCGATCTTTATAGTAGCACTCCTACGCGTGCTTCAGCACGCATTGTGTATTGTTGTTCTATTATTACCGAAATATAATGCGAGTAAATAAGTCATGAAGAAACTTATACTGTATATTGTATTGTTAACTAGCAGTAAGTACTTTCCTATTGTAGGGTTGTCAAAAAACTAAAACCACACCTTATGTATTTTGAATTTTTATGTTCATACCTTTTTAAAGTATGATAAAGATAAATTGTTTGTTGTTGGTTAGTTGCAAAATGTGCAATAGTGCCGAGTATTCCGAGCCACTTAAGGGACTGCTACCGGTCCGGTGTTCCTGAACTGCCGGCTCCGAGGCGCCTCGATGTGTACCTGTCACTGCTGAGGAAGCTTGAACGATATTCACAACTGGATATGAGACTCCTTAGTTCTGCATTACTCAGAAGGTAAAATTATTAATAATTTCCCCTTAATACTTATTTTTGTAACAAAACGTGATGCGATTGCATTAGTTTTATGTACTCAGCATCGTCATTGAAGTATGTAATTATGTAGGAGTTGAGAGTACATGAGCTTAAATTTTATGGTAGCTAAAGTTTTGTATTTTAAACATACCACCGCATCTGGGGGCTGCTTTTAAATTTTGTGCCGATTCAAAAGTTTAAATTGAGTACTCATGCAGTGGTTTTAATACAACGCCATCTGTGATACGCCGCCACATTTACGTTATACTTAAAGCTATACCTATCTGCCAAGTCCCTTAATAAAGTTCTAAAACCCGTAAGTAAACACGACAAAATATTTCTGGTCACTCCAGACGGCATGAGCTACAAGTCTAATGTAACCTAAGTGGCGACATCTGCAGGCACATAAAATCTAGCAAGTCGCAACATAGTGAACCCAAAATATTAAGTACATATCTTGTTATTTCCACAGCTTGCGGCTAGATGGCATCGAACAATCGTCGTCAAACGCCGTGGAAACTGAGTTCATACTACCGTACAGGGCATCCAGCTTCCAATTCCACAAGTACAAGATCCTAATGGATATTTTTCTGCCGAGCCAAAATCTCTTACAAGTCGACGAAATTCTGCCCATAGAAGAGAAATGTCTTCTGCACAAAATGTTGAGTTCAACAGTGCGACAATGGGAACGAGGCGATGAAAGTGTAGTATGCCCCTTATCGGCACAGCTGTCCCAGGGCAGCAATAATATGCAAACACAGAGTGCCGGTAGGTGAGTATGTAAACAAACATTGATATTCAAATACGTAGATACCTATGACGAAATATAATTTATTTGCCAAACTTTACGTAGGTTGTTTACTTCTCATAAAACACTTTTACTATCATAAGGTCAAAAGACTTCTCTGACATTTACCGTTTACAAACAAAGTAAGGCAGTACCTAATCGATAATTAAATCAGGCAATTAATCGGATATCAGTAATTTCAGACCGATTTCAATTTTGCCTGCATTTAGTAAAATTTTTGAAAAATTAATACTCAAGCAGATGCTGAATTATTTTAATGTAAATTGCCTCCTCCATAGCGAACAATATGGCTTTACAAAAGGTCGTTCGACTACCGATGCTGGTGTTGCTCTTTTAAAACATATTTTTAATGCATGGGAAAACTCTCAAAATGCAATTGGAGTTTTTTGTGACCTCTCCAAAGCATTTGACTGTGTCCACCACGACACGCTTTTACGCAAGTTACGCTATTACGGAGTCCAAAAAGGAGCTCTAAACGTAATAGAATCATATTTAAATAGTAGATTGCAATGCGTAGATATCAACGGTGCTAAATCTTTAGGCCTGCCAGTGCAATTAGGCGTACCACAGGGTTCTATACTAGGTCCTTTCTTATTCTTAGTGTATATAAATGATTTACCATATCATTTAAAAAACATATGCGATGTAGTCTTATTTGCAGATGATACATCTCTAATTTTCAAAGTAGATAGAAATAAAGAGGAATTCGATGACGTGAACAGTGCACTCTCATTGGTTACGCACTGGTTTACAACAAATAATTTAGTTCTCAATGCTAAGAAAACTAAATGTGTCAAGTTCACTTTGCCTAATGTCAAAAACTTAGGACCTAATATTATCCTTAATAATGAGGTTCTGGAAACTGTGAAGTCTACAGTGTTTCTGGGAATAACAGTTGATGCAAAGCTCCAATGGGGTTCACATATATCTAGCCTCGCGGGAAGGCTTAGTTCTGCTGCCTACGCCGTCAGAAAAGT
>NWSH02000517.1:8978937-8997603 GCA_002382865.2 Heliothis virescens
GTCAGGGACAATTCACTGACGTGACACAGCTCGACTAGTCTATTTTAGTTACTTTCACAGCGTGATGTCCTACGGTATCTACTGTGGGGCAAAGCTGCAGATATCGAAAACGTTTTCATATTACAAAAACGAGCTATTCGTGCAATATATCAGTTAGGTAGCAAGTACTCCTTAAGGGAACTTTTTAAAGAAATAGGTATTCTTACTGTGGCATCGCAATTCATCCTTGCCAATATATTATACGTTAGGCAGAATATTCACCTCTACACCAAGAAGTGATGTTACAGTATCAACACTAGGAACAAGCATAAACTGTGTGTACCCGTCCACAGGCTTCACAAGGTACATGGATCGTTTATGGGGCTAGGTATTCGTCTTTATAATAAACTCCCTCAGTCATTGTTAGAATTGCCATTTGATAAATTTAAAGTTCAGATTAAATCTATTTTGTCAAAGAAACATTTATACTATTAATGACTACATTAATGATAAGAGCAGTTGGTCCTCAGGTTAAACACCGGACAGTTTCAAGTTATCATTGTCATTTGAAGTAATTAATATTTTGTTATTATTGAATTATTATTATTTTTTACTATTGACATTATTTACTATTTTATTATTAAATATAAAATTGACAAATTACTCTCATTGTGTTGTTTCACGATGGGTTGTATTGCAATATTGTGAAGGGTCTACTAGCAACCGCAAATCTACTAGTGCTAACTAGTTTTTTCAAAACAGTTGCGCATGTGGGTGGGCACACTTTAAAGCTATACCTATTTTCACCGAATGGAGGCATTATACTTTTTTTTTTATCTTTAACAGGTTAACCATTTTCTTTTGTAGCTGCTTGAGTTATAGGTATGGGTGTAAAGGGTTGTGCTAGCCAACATGGGTAAATATCTAATTAAATAGTATACTTCATGTGTTAATTTATCTTTTTTGTATAAAACCGGTTCTTCAAACCATACAGACAGATTTGTGTTGCTGGGGAGTTTGTTCCACCACTTCTTCTTCCCAGCAAAAACACATAGGAAGTGGTGAAGGGCGGGCGTTTTGGGGGCTGTCTTATGTAAAATTGACCTTCAAAAAGTGCTGATTTTCAGCCTACTTTGAATAAACGACTTTTTATCTTTATCTTTAAATTATTTTTATCGACTAACATGAGACTGCTGACGCACGTCATGAATTTGAAAAGAAATATTATTTAAGAATTTTATAGATTTGCGTCAGCAAAGGTGGACTTTGGTAGCTGACCTATTTTACTGGAAATACCTAGGTAAACATTATATTGGGCTAGCTTCCACCAGCGGTTTCAGCCGCGTCCCGTGGGATCTACTCCATGCACCCGAATAAAAAAATAGCATATAAGTAGCGATTCCTCGTTAAGTGCTCTTAAACTGAAACTGAAAGGTTTTTTCAAATCGGTCCAGTAGTTCCATCCAGCGTGTTCAAGCAAATAAGCAAACAAACTTTTCAGCTTTATCTAGACAAGAGTCACAGAGAGTAGTAAATACTATTATTGCTGGGCTATCATGGATAGGCCCAGTTTTAACTCGACTAGTTAGGATCGAACGAGGACTGACAATGTGCATATGAATCGTATTTAAATCAAAGTTGCATAAATGTTTATGGCAAGCTAATATTAATAGTTGTCCATTTCATTTTCAGAGTAATCAGCAGATGTCCGATAGAAGAAGGCGTAATTCAAACAAATTGGGGTACGGTAGCATCTGGCACATTAGTGGCCGCAGTAGCCGCATCGTTGGAATCTCAAAGGGTATCAGTCACAGACATACTCAACGCCAACATTTTCAAAGAAGATGTGGCTGAGCCCCTCATGGTATCTGCTAAACAAGAGTGGTTTGAAGATATAGAGACATTAGATCCTACCATACAAAGGCAGTCAGATGTCGCAGACATCGGCAACATTTGGGTCGCGACGCTCGCTGGTAGGCAAATTTTTATTTAAACGGTGATATGCCTTATCATCACTATTTCCTTCCTTAGGTTATGTAAACTAGGTCGAGTCGCTTATTAATTAATAGTAAATATGAAGTTATTAAATTCCTGTTTACATTCCTCATATAGGCATGTATGTAAGTACACCTCCTGATTCTAGAAACTGCATGACCACATGTAGAATTACCAATAATCTAATCTGCGTGAAGAAATGGAACTCCTCACATTTGCATGGTTACTAAGTTACTTAGTGTCTTACCCAAAATACTTATTATTACAATAAGCCATAAAAGCGTAAAGAATATGAAATATATAGTAAAAAAGATTTTCAAAAATTCCAGGAGACTTAGCAGAGGTAGTAGTGAACCAGGGTCCTCGCGTGAGCTCCGTGGCCCAGAATATGGTGATCGGCAGCAATAACCGGTGGAACGACACATTTCTACCGCGAGACCATTACCTATTCCCGCAGAACTTGACGGTCGCTGACTGGCAGTTCACTGACGCCGAAATATTGGCTGGCGTTGATGGTAAGTTATTAGAAATGAGGGAAGTTGTACAACTATTGATAGTAGACTTCTATAATATGGTATGATAGAGCAATACATCAGGAAAGAAATCTGGTCTTTGATGACTTTCTATGACGGCTGATCTGATTCAATAAATCAATGGCCCATCAATGGTTCGATAATATCAGTTTTAACATTTTTCGTTTCTAGCAGGTTGATATTCCAAGACTGTTCACTTCATATTTCTTTTAATTTTCAGGTTTCATATTAGCTCACCACATACCAAAATGGTTGGAACAAAGGCGTTCACTCAGGCTCTCGCAGGTGTTAGACATGTACTACTCCGACGGAGGTGTTTCATTCGACCCCACAATCCGAGCTTGCAACCGTCAAAATCTCTTCTCGAACTTAGTGAACAAGGACGAGTTGTTGATAGAAACTTCTAGATTCGCTCACGTACTGTCCTTAAGACAGATAACTGTATATGTGCCTGTTGAAGAGATGGAGAGGATCAGCAATGCCGCGGTCAATGCTTTCATGGATTATGCTCGTAAGTTTATATCCGCCGTCGTTGAGATTTTATCCAGTACATACTTAAAAGTCAGTATAGGTACATTTCTACAGTTACCGACATACTTAGTGTTTACCTGTATAATTTTTCAAATTAGTCGTATAATTAGTGATGATGTGACTAATATGGTAGGGGCTTGGCTCCGTGGTGAAAACCCAGTACGTTATTTATAAACTTTCATATAAACCTTTCCATTCCAATATTCCATTGCGACATATTTATGGAAATTAACTGTGTTTGTATGTGTATGTAAGCAGAACAATCCTAACACTTCAAATGATCCTCTCCTTCGGTTACGCAGTCATACGGTACATCCGTATATTACGTCAGTGTGTATCGAATTAAAGTAATAAAGTAATAACACTACAGGGCAGCTTGTAGGGCACTTGAGGACGACTTACAGTTACATTTCTTGTTGATCGTCTGTGTGCGACTGCATTCGAACTGCATTTTTAGCGAGCCTGCTTTTGGAATGCAGTCCGTAAACATGCTGCGCTTTTTATTTTTGATTTCACTACATTAAAAGCAAGTCTGTTGTCTGCACCTATGATTGTATGGCTATGCAGGCTAGCTAAGGTAATTGTGCAAATTAATTTTCACTTACAGCGTCCTTATTGCGCCGAAATCATCGAGAATGTCAGGTGGTTACCAGCGCTCCTATCATAGACTTGATAGTCGCCACGGACGGGTCATGGAAAGGCTACGACGTCGAACAATTCATGTCGTGAGTACAACACTAACTGCCGCTCTCAGTCGCACAAGGCCGTTCGTTACGTAATTGTGCATAATTTAATTATTAAAACTAAAAGAAGATTGCAAAAAATCCGAACAGGAAATTAGATAAAGCTGGAATGACCTCGCTGCACATGCTTGTATGTAAATTTTAACGGCTATACAAAATGTAAACTTATCGGACTCGTTTTTTTTGTTCGGTAACTTTTTGGTTTAGGCTTGTCATCTACAACTTTGAAAACATCCTGGTTGTGTTGACAACAGGCACCTAGGTGTTATTCCATCCGATTGGTCACGCATTTAAATGTGGGACTGAAGCTATGGATACATATGCAACAGCGGATTTTTGATGCCTTTACAGACATTACATTTAATTATAAAAACCAACCACAACTTTTTGTCTTTTAATTATTAGAAAAAGTGGGTTTCTCACATGTAACATTCATCGAATCCCCCGTAATTAGTGGGTTTTTGGGGTCGAAATTGCCATTCGAATCTGCGGTACTTTGTTCGCATGCAAATAATTAAGCACATTAGCCATTAGAGGAAATCAATGTGATATTCTGTTGTTATCAGATGGATCGGCGGTTCATTGGAGATAAACTTGCAGCGAGGATCGATATCTCTCCTTCACGGGAACACAGGAGCTTGGATAGCGCCTCCTTCATATAATCTCACCACCATGTTTTCCTATATCAAGAATTATACCGATGAATGTAAGTATGTTTAGTAAACTTTTTACTGAATATGATCAGAAGATATGGAGGATAAGATATGCCCATGGAATTTCTTGCTGGTTCTTCTCCATGAGACCCACTTCTTGGAACCGTGCAAGTAGCTTGACGTGACAAAAGAGCTTTAATAGGCCTATTTGAAATAGAAAAAAAATAGTTTATTTAAATAAAAAATAAAATATGAGTTTGATAATATAATGTTGTCGTAGTCTTTTTTTCCAGGATAAGTGACAAAGCAACAAGTACTAAAATTTGGATTATGAAACGGTGGAAATTTTTGAGTAATTTAATGTATGATTTTCTGAACATTATAAAAATTCTACCCGTTTACCTAATTGATACGAGTAATATTGTAACAATGTTTTGCTGGTGCAGTGTTCTTGGTAGACGAACGTGCTTAGCAATGCGTTTTTTTTTGTCGTAATACTCATTCGCGGAAACCTAATTAGCTATGTCCTTCAAGGTTTTCAAGTTACTATTTGTTGCAGCAAAAATTTCCGACTAAATCAATTAAAATTAAAACATTCTAAATATGACTCATAACGAGGTTTTCGGTTTCCATTTTTCAATACTTACATACATTTTGAAATCTTTTTTTTGTAATTTTTTTTTGTATTCACTAGTGTAAGAAAACATGTTCGAAATGTCAGTCTCGACATTGCATGGCGGTAATTTTCACACCTGAGGTATTATCGAGCCGTGGCCTAGTTTCAGCGTATAAATACTTTAAAATGTTTTCCTTTACTTTCGTCTTGTAAGAATGCACCTTTCAGTTATGTAGTGAAATTATTGCACAACGTCTAATTAGGTGGGTGCCACAAGTAATTCCAAGGCAGAGTGGGTATCTTTAAGCATAAACAATGTGGTTCAGCCCTGAAAACCTGTTTACTCTTGAAATTTTAGTTGCTACTAAGTCATTTCAATATGTGGGTAACTAATTTGAAGATTCTGAACTAACGTCATAAAAAAGTCAATGAGTAGGTAGATAACATACGTACCTATATTTATATGCTATCCAATTTTCCATCAAGCACTCTAATGCTACAAAAAGTTAATAACACCGTTATCATACTGCGTTCGATTAATCTACAACGTTATCTGTATGCACAGATATTTCAATCGATTTCCAGGTCTTACCAATAATTTTTATTTTTGATCAACTTTTAGGGCCAAACCGCCTCAACTTACCAAGGGTCATATCATCGGTCCTACAGCATTCTCTGAACAGCTCTCTAGTGGAAATCGCAAACAACGCGAGCGCTGGTCTCAGTACTGTGGTCCTCATAATAAGTCCCAGCGACCGCCCGTCAGCCACCGAGATGGATCGAGCTCGGGAACTGATGACGTCGCTCAGGACTACGTACTTCGATGTCTACTTCACATATGTGGCTGAAGACCTATCAGACTTCCAAAATATTAACAACGAGTATTTGGACTATTCGGAGTTGTTTTTAACAGTAAGTTTTGTGTGCATAATTGAATTTTACCACGTCATCTGCTACATTATTTCCCATTTATATTCGGCTTTCAGTCTACCCGGATGCAACTAAGTACGATTGTTTTACAGGGAGCGACTGCTTATCTGACCTCCTCATCTCAGTTACATGGATTCCACCATTCCCTTTGGTAACACTGGTTGACTGTTGTTAGACTGGTAGACCGTAACGACTACCAAAAATCTATAGTGACAGCCGGCACCCCCAATCTATCTCTTCCACTGAGTTTGAAGAATATCTCAAAACCAAGTGTTTTACCTACCAAATGTACAAAAATCTCATTCTGATATACAATATTTCTAAGAATTATAGCGCGTGTCGTTGCACTTGTTGAAGCGAAAACAAATTGCAGCAATGTTTGTACCTACCTAGTACCCGCAATGTGTAATTAAGGTACATAGTTAATTGCGATAACTGGCCGCAGACGCCAGTTAATTTTATAGGAGCGTTGATCCTCGAGTTACTAAACGACATTCCAAGATTCATGTGATGCTGTGTTTACTTTTTATTATCAGCCCCGCATTTTTGTTAGCTTTGGTCATTTGGTAGCTTCTACACATATTGATACTTCCTTGAACTACATAAATGAACAAGGCCAATGCTTAAAAATCTGGCTTTAATTACTACAACCGGTTGCATTCAAAAATACAATGTTGCAGACTTGTAAATTGTATCTAATCGTATTCCGTATTTTTTTTGTTTTACCAACTTTATCTACTTTATTTGAAGGAGTATGTACCTTCGTACTCTTGGTATACTTTGCCTATTAAACAATTTTAGACGATTCATAAAAAATGTCACATAGATTTTCTAGGTATACCTCATTCTTGTTAATTCCAGACGACATCAACGAGCGTGCAAGATATTATAAACGCGGTAGACGTGTACCTCATAAAGAGTACCATTCCACAAAGGTTGATGGGCGCCCAGTGTCCCGTCAACGGCACGGTGTTCAACCAAGTCGAGTTCGAAGACTTCGTGCTGCCCAACCAGCCCGCGCATTACCGTATACACCCCTTTTACTTGAGGATGCAGCCTATTATACGGGTTCAGGTGGGTATTTATAGTCTTTGTGATAAGGTCTAACTTGTAACTATTGCTGCCCTTGCTATGTCGTTAATTTGGCACTAAGTATATCAATGTCGCATCGTAATCTAGCAGTAGATATTTTTGTTGTAATTGAGAAGATGGCAATGATTGAAATTGATTTAAAATGTAAGTACTAAAATTTTAGAGACATTTCGAAACAGCCTCATAAAAATTGTGTATTACTTTTAAAGATCTTAGGTTATGTATACCCACTTACCTATTAGGTAGACATATTGAATATGAGCTTGCAGAAATAAGTGCTAAAGATACCTAATATATCTGTATGACTTGCAAGCTCTATTCCAATGTAAGCAGCCAGGCTATGCGTTCAACTAATCGGTGACCGACTGTCGGTCTGTGATCTATTTTGGTCTGGGTGGGATAGTATTTTTATCGTACCAGTTTGAAAAACTGGTTACAGGACTGGATGTTATACGTTCCTTGGTTAGGAGAAGAATTTGTTTCAAGATAGCAACTTTATTTTTAGTCTTAGTTTGTCTTATGTAGAATGCCAGATATAATTGCATGCAATTGCGTTGTCTCAGAGGCATTTTTTAAAGATTTTTTTTATTAATGAAAACGTCCTCTACGTTTTCATTATTTAGAGCCAATTTCAGAAATTACAGACAAAGTTCTAGAAAGCTGTCTGACAGATGACGCCATAGAAATTATTATAATTTTGACTACTTTTCTCCATAAAAAAGTGCCATCAATATTCTGTCAGATAGCTATTTAGAATTAAATCTGTAACCTCTGAAACGGGCCCTTAAAGTATTCAAGTAGTTAGTAGATATATACTATCAGTTTTAAAATTACACAAAAACTATAGAGATCGCCATTTATATTCTCTCACACATTGAAACCAAACATTGGTGAAATCCTTTTGTCTCCAGTTTCGTAATGACGGCCAAGGGCAGTTGCTAGTGTGCATGTGGCGCGGGGCGGAGGCATCCCACAGCTGCCAGGCGCTCGCGGAGCGAGGGTTACACGTGTTCAACATCACCACGCCCTGCCCATCTCCTGACTTCTGTCCACCTGCGTATTTCACCGTCACCGCTACCTCCACCTCCAATCTTTGTGCTAGTAAGTTACATACACATTTGTTTACTATATTCCACTTGCGATGTTACCCGTGTCTCGAGGGAACTACTTCCCGCACAGGGATAAGAAGTAGCCTATATGCTGTTCTGATATGTAACCTGAATTACTTCCAAGTTTCATCAAAATCCGTCCATTCGTTTTTGCGTGAAAGAGTAACAAACATACATACGAGTACATCGTCAGAAACTTTCGCAATTATTATATTGGTAATTTGCCACATCCCCCAAACATTGCTTCATGTTCCTAATTTTACGCTATCTCTGTAAACTAGAGTTACTTTCCCATTTTCTTATAACTGCAAGATATTGGCTTCTTTATTATTTTCATCGAGTCTTAATAAATAATTATAACTCGAATATTGAGGTAGTGCAGATAAAGTATTAAATATTTATATGTTAGAAGAATACCTTGAGCCTAACTAACTAACATTCACTCTCACGATTACGACACACGTGCAATACTAATCATTCAATTTGTGAGCAGAAATATTCCGTTCTATTTGGTTAAAATACTCAATATCAATACCTCCTTAAATTGGTCTCATATTATGTATAAGCATAAAACTAATGTATACTCCAATATTTTTTATGCTTGTCACCTGTAAACCTTACCTTTATTGCATATTAAATATTGCATTAATTAGAAAAAATACTGTCCCTAAAAGTGAAGCCGTTGCAAATTCCTTCGTACTTTGTAAAAAAAAGCCAAAAGAGTTAACCATCCATAGGCCCCGGGGGGATTCGAACCCCCGATCTCCTGTTTACTAGACAGGCGCTTTAACCAACTAAGCCACGGCGCCGATGAGTGTTGCCGCTAAATAACAGTTCAAATATCAAATAAAATAAAATGTATACTATACTAATACATTTCAATAGCAATCCACTAGATAATTTGTTAAATTGCAGATAAAATTATGATTGGATTATGCTAGTACCCGATAAACAATTCCATCATCACCAACTCATTTACTTATTATACATATAAAAAAAATCTTTATACTTCATACTGTTTTAATAAATAAGTTATTTTCCTACAGATAATGACTGTCGACTGCCACACCAAGTGGGTTACTACATAACGCACGGAGGGCTCCGTTGTTTGCCTCTGCGAGGACATGCGTATAATAAAAAGCTTTCAAATGAATTATTTTTAATTGTCATAGGATTATTATTTTTTTACAAATAAACAAAAATGAAAAATAGTTTATGTGTTTCATTTAGGGACAAAAATTGGATGTACCCCTGGTGGGACTCGAACCCACAATCCCCGGCTTAGGAGGCCGATGCCTTATCCATTAGGCCACAGGGGCTTGCAGTGTGGGTATGAATATTATAATCATTACGTTTCCTCTGACAAACCTAAGGAATCCCTATGGTTTTACTCTTTGTTCTTTCTCTTCCGTGGTTTTAATATTTTTACCTGAATTCTTCAAAAATGCGTTACCAGTTTTTCACATAAAGATATTGGATATATTTAAAACGACGTAGAAAGGCTAAGTATCATGTCAGTTGTGTATGAAAGTATGAATATTTACTTTGTCATGCCGTGCATACATTATTATTTTATATTTACTACTATCGATAACCGGTAGCTATACATTATTTTGCAAGTTTGCGCCGATAGTGCTCGAACTGTAAAGCGCCATCTATACATATTTTTAAGTACTCGCTTTGTTTCAATCTTTCCACTGCAGATGTCGCCATTGTGTAATTGCTTAGGGATTTAATCTTATTGTAATGATGTTTCCTTTTATTGCGTAGGTACTTATACAAATTATTTATAAGTCCTCGTTAATATATGCATCATCATTTCATCAGGTAAATTAACTTTATATTCATGTTTATTACAATAATTATGATATTGTGTTTAAACGATAGTATTGTTTAATTACTTATGAAAAATCTAATTTTGTCATATCGATAAATTCAAAAAGTAATTAAAACGATAATGCTGAAAATATTACCTAATGAGATAAGTTATTATTGCTTTATTTCACGCAATCTTGCAAGGACTCCGTGGCGCAACGGTAGCGCGTCTGACTCCAGATCAGAAGGTTGCGTGTTCAAATCACGTCGGGGTCAAATTAATCTTTTTGGTATTTTATCCACTTATTATTAATTTTTAGGTTTGTTCTAAAGTGCTAGTACTATCATACAAACTAGCTTCCCACGTTTTTATCTACCGACTACCGATAAGAACTGCATCGCAAACCCGAATAATTTAAATAACCCTATTAAAAAGTTCCTCAATAAGTGGTCTTTCGAGAATGATTTTTACAAATCAGATCATTTATTTGTCCCTAAGATTAGCATGTTAAAACAAACAAACTCTACTGCTTTGTAATATTGGTATATGTTAAAGGAACTTCTCCTGTGCAGATCAGTCCGCTTTCAGTCAGATATTCCTGACACTTCGTGGTCAATTGGTTTACTTTTGTAATTAACACAAACATGTCAAAACGTTTTTCTTTGTAACCACTTGCAATAATAAATAATGTGCTAAATCATTATTTACTTATTTCTGTTTACATTTAGGTATGTTAAGTAGTACAAAATTAAATAGGCAAATTCTTGAGATTTGGCATCTACATACATACGAGTATATACAGAAACTAGTCTTGTATTTTAGATAAAGTTAAACAATAAAATGGGTGAAACTAATAGATTCACTACCTTGCTTGATAAAAAGATAATAAATTGCTAAAAATTGAATAAGTACAAGCTGCCTTTTAAATTACTTTTGAAAATAAAAGCATTTGATAAACAGAAACCTATTATGACCTATTACCAGGTGTTATGAGGACAATGTCCATGTCCACGCCTCCACTTGTAACTTCAGTGAAATAGCGTTGAAGTGTTGAACAATAAGGAAATATACTTATTAAAACATTTCGTCATTCATTATTTATAAAAACATAGAAAAACCCATCTAACATGCCCTCTGTGCATCACTTCACATCATAGGTGACTTTCAAAAGCGGGAGTGGCTCCTACGTCACACGCAGACGTGAGACGGTACCGGTTTGTACAGACTTCAAGGTTCAATACAAAAAAACGTTCAAAGTTCTTCTATAAATTAACAAAAAAGCCCCTAACATCATCATCTCAAAGTTTACCAAATATTTTCGATGATCTTGATCATTGAACATCTTGTCTAAAAAAATATGTTTTTAACATTTGCTGTGCTTGGCGTGNCAGTGTGGGTATGAATATTATAATCATTACGTTTCCTCTGACAAACCTAAGGAATCCCTATGGTTTTACTCTTTGTTCTTTCTCTTCCGTGGTTTTAATATTTTTACCTGAATTCTTCAAAAATGCGTTACCAGTTTTTCACATAAAGATATTGGATATATTTAAAACGACGTAGAAAGGCTAAGTATCATGTCAGTTGTGTATGAAAGTATGAATATTTACTTTGTCATGCCGTGCATACATTATTATTTTATATTTACTACTATCGATAACCGGTAGCTATACATTATTTTGCAAGTTTGCGCCGATAGTGCTCGAACTGTAAAGCGCCATCTATACATATTTTTAAGTACTCGCTTTGTTTCAATCTTTCCACTGCAGATGTCGCCATTGTGTAATTGCTTAGGGATTTAATCTTATTGTAATGATGTTTCCTTTTATTGCGTAGGTACTTATACAAATTATTTATAAGTCCTCGTTAATATATGCATCATCATTTCATCAGGTAAATTAACTTTATATTCATGTTTATTACAATAATTATGATATTGTGTTTAAACGATAGTATTGTTTAATTACTTATGAAAAATCTAATTTTGTCATATCGATAAATTCAAAAAGTAATTAAAACGATAATGCTGAAAATATTACCTAATGAGATAAGTTATTATTGCTTTATTTCACGCAATCTTGCAAGGACTCCGTGGCGCAACGGTAGCGCGTCTGACTCCAGATCAGAAGGTTGCGTGTTCAAATCACGTCGGGGTCAAATTAATCTTTTTGGTATTTTATCCACTTATTATTAATTTTTAGGTTTGTTCTAAAGTGCTAGTACTATCATACAAACTAGCTTCCCACGTTTTTATCTACCGACTACCGATAAGAACTGCATCGCAAACCCGAATAATTTAAATAACCCTATTAAAAAGTTCCTCAATAAGTGGTCTTTCGAGAATGATTTTTACAAATCAGATCATTTATTTGTCCCTAAGATTAGCATGTTAAAACAAACAAACTCTACTGCTTTGTAATATTGGTATATGTTAAAGGAACTTCTCCTGTGCAGATCAGTCCGCTTTCAGTCAGATATTCCTGACACTTCGTGGTCAATTGGTTTACTTTTGTAATTAACACAAACATGTCAAAACGTTTTTCTTTGTAACCACTTGCAATAATAAATAATGTGCTAAATCATTATTTACTTATTTCTGTTTACATTTAGGTATGTTAAGTAGTACAAAATTAAATAGGCAAATTCTTGAGATTTGGCATCTACATACATACGAGTATATACAGAAACTAGTCTTGTATTTTAGATAAAGTTAAACAATAAAATGGGTGAAACTAATAGATTCACTACCTTGCTTGATAAAAAGATAATAAATTGCTAAAAATTGAATAAGTACAAGCTGCCTTTTAAATTACTTTTGAAAATAAAAGCATTTGATAAACAGAAACCTATTATGACCTATTACCAGGTGTTATGAGGACAATGTCCATGTCCACGCCTCCACTTGTAACTTCAGTGAAATAGCGTTGAAGTGTTGAACAATAAGGAAATATACTTATTAAAACATTTCGTCATTCATTATTTATAAAAACATAGAAAAACCCATCTAACATGCCCTCTGTGCATCACTTCACATCATAGGTGACTTTCAAAAGCGGGAGTGGCTCCTACGTCACACGCAGACGTGAGACGGTACCGGTTTGTACAGACTTCAAGGTTCAATACAAAAAAACGTTCAAAGTTCTTCTATAAATTAACAAAAAAGCCCCTAACATCATCATCTCAAAGTTTACCAAATATTTTCGATGATCTTGATCATTGAACATCTTGTCTAAAAAAATATGTTTTTAACATTTGCTGTGCTTGGCGTGAGTGTACCTACCATTGAGAGACTTATTAGCCGGTAATAAAGCCTATTTTAGTACTGAGCGTCAGTCATTACGGCCTTTTCGGTTTCAGCGGTTGGGTTCCAGACGGTCAGGTGACTGGCTTACGTATCGGTTGGCGCCTTTTCAAATGAATCGCATTCTTGTTCATGCACTAGGGTTGCTGAATCGCATTTCTAGTCAGTTCTAGTTAGTTTGTTAGCATTAATCCCTACAGGTATGTGTGGGTCATTAATTATTTACTTTTTGTTGTTATTAAGTATTTGATGTATAAGTTCGAAAACTACCTTAATCCTGCAAATCTATACGGATGCAAAAAATTGGGTACAAAAGTTGTTAGCCTACTTGTGATAAGTAAGTATGGGCATGTATACGACATTAAAGATAACGTTTATTTTGGGAGTATATTAATAAAAACTTTTATAATATTGATAACCCTATCTCACTACCACCAACGAATATCCTTGTGTGTTTCCCGCATAACTATTTCCAGTTATGTGCATGTACACGAACACGCCTTCCAATTTATGTATGTGTGTGTGCCTGAAGGCTTGTCTGTGTTCAGTTTCGAGGCCAAAAAGTGATTGGCTCACGCAAAGTAAAAACATTTTTTTATCAATCGTCATACACGTTCTTTTAGTAAACAGTTACCTATTAGCCAGTGTTTCAGCTGATTCTCTTAATTGTTAGTCACGTGTATTTTTCCGACTTTCAGAGATTGGACGTACTATTTGGGCTCGGCCTTTCATATCATAAGCAAATATGTACTTAAAGTTACATTGGTATGACGACCTCGTCTTGTATGTCGCTGTGGTCGTTAAGTATCCTCAGCGTGACTGACATTTCAGTTTGTTTTTCTAACCTTGCATGCTCCCAATGCACAAGGCTTCTAAAGTATTGATGACGTCAACCGACTACAAAGTTGACGCAGTTGACCATCTCCAATATATCTTCGTTATTGTCTATCAAGTTTTCGTGAACTTTCTGATCCAATTGACCCTCGTTCCAACGGTTGTGCGTGAGCACCGTCACATCTGCCACAAACATTAATTTATTGAGCATTTTATGTACAGACAACAGCAGGTCAACGTATACGAATCTGTCAAATTTTACCAATCGAACATTAACCTTTCTCCATTGCGATAAGGTTTAAAATCTATTGCAGAAATTTGACAGATTGTGGTAACTTGATGTGCTGTCGTCTGTACAATCAGATTGTTTTTCTACTTTAAAGACGTGCTCGCTTTAATTACCAGTCCAGTACGTTTCATTGTTACGCTGATTTTTTCATATGATGGGGACATATTTTGGAATTACAGGTATGAGGTAGGTATTGTTTATTGGGAAACTAAAACTCATTGTATAAATTAATATGATTCTTATTTATTTCAGCTAACATCTGAAAAACTTAAAACTTACATTATTTTTTGGATAAAACGTAAACATTCCTGACAGACAAAAATAGACCGTATAAAATTATATAGATACTGAAATTAAATTCAGGAAATGAGTGGTAGATTTGAAAAAAAATTGCCAAGCGCTAAAACCTTATCTAAAAATTAACTGACAGTTAGGTAATTGTGTCACTGGAAACAGTTATTGAGCTGAAACGTCGGTACCGGATAGCCAACAGCATGAAATCGTGATAACGAAGCGTAACTATCACAAAACGTGCAAAAAAGATTATCCTTATCCATTTTCACAGTTCGAAATTTATAGTCATTTTGTAGGTACACAAGATAAAAGGAGTTGTTTGCTTCTGAGGACTTTATACTTTGTACCGCCAATATAAATATTGGTATTAGGATTAAAACTAGGTAATAAAATCATAAACTATACGAAGTTACTTACTTAAGTTGTGTAGTCTATTTCCTGAAAGGATAATTAGTATTGCCTATCGACTGGCTTTAATAATTTGTCCTTTTCTATAATTGGACTTGCTGGGTACAAATTAGCAATATGATTTAATTTGTACGCAAGGATAGTATTATCGGCGATACATTTATACCTAGTTAAACAGTACTGATTGGATGCTCAAAAAGAAACGCTGTAAATACGTACTTAATAGGTACACAAATAAATCCTGAAACAATAATGATTTAGACTTAGACGAATAGTAAAATGGACTCTCAATCTTAATGCATCCCAAAATGTCTTCAGTTTTTATTTATAGCTTATGTATTAAGGAAATATTTCACGTTCATGATCTTTAAGGTTGATATAATTAAATAACACAGATTTCGGTAAGCGAAGAACTTCTTATATAGAATATCTGTTTCTGTCTATTTTATCGTTTCGTTTAAATGACACGTGTACCACGAGCCAATAGCTGTTAAATGTTACGGTAGTTATCAACATACTTTGATGCCGAAATTCCACATTTCGGTTTTCGGACATGCCATCTGATGACTTGGCGCCATCGGGCATAATGAATTAATTATAGACTAATAAACTTTCCTATGTGTCTATCATGTGTCTCTTGAGACAAATTTGTCTGTTTACAATGTATAGCTAAATCTGTGGCATTAAAATCATTGAAAGTAGCTTCAAGATCAAACCGAGACACACCCACTAGTTTATAACATCATGTTAGATGACGCTCGCGGCTCGCTTGAGCAAGTCGGTCATGTGATCCATGAACCCCATGTGAGTCATTGATAGTCCTTGCTAATGACTTGTGAAATAGCCTCAGTCCTGACACAACAACACTTTTGTACTGGTTAATTAACATGTATTATTAAACCTATGATCTGCCCTAGATGATAGACCTAAGTGCATTATAAACGGCCAAAGAAATATCTAAATAAGACTTCTCCAATTATAATATTTCAAGCAAACCCAATCGGAAGTTATAGGTTTCTCCAATTATAATGACGGAGACACGTGTAATGGCTTTAAAAAGCCACGAGACTATATGGTTTTCGTGCAACAATAGTTTCACGTCGAGTTATATAGTACTTACTTACCTACGTATGCTTATACATACATACACATTCTGTAATTTTCACAATGAATGTAGTGTAGCGATATGGAGCCATGGTCACGAGCTATGCCTGCGTGACAGATACGGTGTGACGTAGGGGGGCTTGGTTGTGCCAGCCAATCGGCAGCTGCCACCCGCCGCGGTCGTATGCGTCAGAGACGTAAAACAATGTGTTTCTTTTCCTTGGTAATATTCAGGCAAATAAATTGAAATGTGGCAATCAACTCGGCATGTGGGTGTGAACAGTAGGCATGCTGGTATCGGTGTTTCAATTTGTTTCATAATTAACCAGATAAGAACTTTTAATGAAGCATATTTTAAAGATTCGTCAGTACCTACTTACTAATTTGTTTTAATAAAAAATAATTGCCATTTTTACACAAACAAAAGGACAGATGCCTATGTATTAGAGGTTTACAAACATCTCGCGGTAATTTGCTTAAAACTTAATAGGTCCATGCATATTAACTGTGCTAAATTTATGCTCGCTTATCACAAACGTTTCCACATAAAAGTTGACTGCTGCTGATGCAATACGATATTCGATTGAAGCAGTGTGTTCGCGGGAGGCATGTGCGTCGACCCATGAACGAATATATTGGTACCCGCAGATTGCACATGGTTGCGTGTTGCGATGCGCGTGCGCGCCACACCTCCGCGCATTGCGTACCTGAGTACATGCTCGTAGCAACGTATCGCTTTCTAAGAATAGACGTCATTGACCTCTGTTTGACTGACGAATTTCAACATTTGATCCTTTTATTTTCCTGTAACTGTGCCAACCATGTGATCTGCGACGAAACACCTACACCTCCAAGTGTAGGCAGATAATGAAAAAACGCACTCTGTAAATAAAACAGATGAATGGCATTACGTTCGTCAGTACGTAATTTTACAGTTGAAATATTTTCGAACTGGCACAGCTAAAAACAGCTTGCTATAGTTACTAGTTACCTAACCTAAGAGAAAATTGTTGAGAATATCTTCAATCGACAGATGGAAATATATATTTACACCAAATATTGACAACCGCAAATCAAACTAGGTAGGTACTTGGTTCCTGAAACACAAGAATTAGATTTAAAGGAAAAGTCGTGCTTTTGTATTAACCAATACCAGGATTAAGTTTTAATAATAGTTAAGGTAATACAAATTATTAGAATATGTTTACCTCAGTAATTAAGTTTCCTCATATTAATGCTTATTGCTTTGACAGGTAGAGTATTGACGCAATTAGTTGGAGATGCCCTCGTTCGCGAGGTATTTCAAATGTTTGGAATTTATTGCACTGAGTGGATTTCCACTTAGTGTTTTCCGTCACCGTATTTAGTTAGTGATACATTGTTTACAGAATTTATTATCATGCATACCTTCCGACTCATGCACCTAAACTACTGTCTTCTTCTTCTTATCGAGTGAGCTGCAGGTTTAGGGTCATGGCACATTGTACCGGCACGGTCACGGCACAGCAAATAACGTGTCATTTAAATTTGAACATTAAATCGTTATACCGACCTATTTCTTCAATCAATTCATTTCACGTTTCTCCTAATTCATTATCTGAGAATCTGAGAAGAAGAGCTTGTAATACTTACCTGGTGCTACCAGGTTTGCTGACTTTGTTTTGGTACGTGTCTGAGCTAAATAACCATGTTTTTCTTTTACTTATATAGGTATTAACTTCCTGTGAATCTTGTGGTTAGACCTAATTAAGCATGTAAAAAAATGGTACCTAAAGCAAGTTATTATTGTACCTATGTTAGGTATACCATTTCAGACTTTGATTAATTTTTATTTTAAAGACTTCTCGGTATACGTCAGGAAAATTAATGCGAAATAATATTTTTGGAGAATATAAAAAAGACTGGTAAATAGTGATGATATGTCGTCAATTACCTGCAAAACCTTGACGAGTGGGTACCTACATCAGGCGGGCGTGGCGGAGCAAAGTCCAAGGTGTCAAGACATCTGTGGAGTGTCTAAAAGTTCGCTCAGTCTATAGCTATGTGAGCTTTGTAAGTCAATGAGTGATGAAATTTTGTAAATGTAGGTATTGCAGGAAAAACTGATGAAAAACTAAACCAGAATTAAACATTTTTAGGTCGTCCTCATTATATAACGTGCTAATTTAATTGAGAAGGTTAGCTAGTTTTGTAAATTTGAATAAAATGTAGGCAGGTCTCCTACTAGAAACGTATGTCTAGATATCATATGGAAATAAGTGTTAGCCTAATGAGACCAATGTAGAGACGTTGATATTATGGATTTATGTATATTATTTTTGAGAATATCAATGCTAATAAGTAAGCAAATGGCTTCACCTTGATTTTTGAAATTTTGGAATGCTCAAAAGGGTGAAAAAAAATAGAGTGCGAAAGAATATACAAAGGGATACTGTACAG
>NWSH02000517.1:8997723-9019074 GCA_002382865.2 Heliothis virescens
CGACCCATGAACGAATATATTGGTACCCGCAGATTGCACATGGTTGCGTGTTGCGATGCGCGTGCGCGCCACACCTCCGCGCATTGCGTACCTGAGTACATGCTCGTAGCAACGTATCGCTTTCTAAGAATAGACGTCATTGACCTCTGTTTGACTGACGAATTTCAACATTTGATCCTTTTATTTTCCTGTAACTGTGCCAACCATGTGATCTGCGACGAAACACCTACACCTCCAAGTGTAGGCAGATAATGAAAAAACGCACTCTGTAAATAAAACAGATGAATGGCATTACGTTCGTCAGTACGTAATTTTACAGTTGAAATATTTTCGAACTGGCACAGCTAAAAACAGCTTGCTATAGTTACTAGTTACCTAACCTAAGAGAAAATTGTTGAGAATATCTTCAATCGACAGATGGAAATATATATTTACACCAAATATTGACAACCGCAAATCAAACTAGGTAGGTACTTGGTTCCTGAAACACAAGAATTAGATTTAAAGGAAAAGTCGTGCTTTTGTATTAACCAATACCAGGATTAAGTTTTAATAATAGTTAAGGTAATACAAATTATTAGAATATGTTTACCTCAGTAATTAAGTTTCCTCATATTAATGCTTATTGCTTTGACAGGTAGAGTATTGACGCAATTAGTTGGAGATGCCCTCGTTCGCGAGGTATTTCAAATGTTTGGAATTTATTGCACTGAGTGGATTTCCACTTAGTGTTTTCCGTCACCGTATTTAGTTAGTGATACATTGTTTACAGAATTTATTATCATGCATACCTTCCGACTCATGCACCTAAACTACTGTCTTCTTCTTCTTATCGAGTGAGCTGCAGGTTTAGGGTCATGGCACATTGTACCGGCACGGTCACGGCACAGCAAATAACGTGTCATTTAAATTTGAACATTAAATCGTTATACCGACCTATTTCTTCAATCAATTCATTTCACGTTTCTCCTAATTCATTATCTGAGAATCTGAGAAGAAGAGCTTGTAATACTTACCTGGTGCTACCAGGTTTGCTGACTTTGTTTTGGTACGTGTCTGAGCTAAATAACCATGTTTTTCTTTTACTTATATAGGTATTAACTTCCTGTGAATCTTGTGGTTAGACCTAATTAAGCATGTAAAAAAATGGTACCTAAAGCAAGTTATTATTGTACCTATGTTAGGTATACCATTTCAGACTTTGATTAATTTTTATTTTAAAGACTTCTCGGTATACGTCAGGAAAATTAATGCGAAATAATATTTTTGGAGAATATAAAAAAGACTGGTAAATAGTGATGATATGTCGTCAATTACCTGCAAAACCTTGACGAGTGGGTACCTACATCAGGCGGGCGTGGCGGAGCAAAGTCCAAGGTGTCAAGACATCTGTGGAGTGTCTAAAAGTTCGCTCAGTCTATAGCTATGTGAGCTTTGTAAGTCAATGAGTGATGAAATTTTGTAAATGTAGGTATTGCAGGAAAAACTGATGAAAAACTAAACCAGAATTAAACATTTTTAGGTCGTCCTCATTATATAACGTGCTAATTTAATTGAGAAGGTTAGCTAGTTTTGTAAATTTGAATAAAATGTAGGCAGGTCTCCTACTAGAAACGTATGTCTAGATATCATATGGAAATAAGTGTTAGCCTAATGAGACCAATGTAGAGACGTTGATATTATGGATTTATGTATATTATTTTTGAGAATATCAATGCTAATAAGTAAGCAAATGGCTTCACCTTGATTTTTGAAATTTTGGAATGCTCAAAAGGGTGAAAAAAAATAGAGTGCGAAAGAATATACAAAGGGATACTGTACAGACGACAGCACATCAAGTTACAACAATCCGTCGAATTTCTTCAATAGGTTTTCAACTTTATCACAATAGTGGAAGGTTAATGTCTGATTGGTAAAATTTTACAGATTCGGGTAGGTTGACCTGCTGTCGTCTGTACTATTCCTAATTACTACTTAAGTACCTCGCATTATGTTGCGAACGAACTTGTTTCTGTATTCTATATTTTCCTTATTTACGTATTTCACGATTTTACTAAGTGGTTTGAAATAAATACATCAGAAACATCATTGGGTATTTCAGTTAATGGTTGATTTAGGTACCTACCTATAGCTATTGGCAAACTGTACACTAAAACTAACCTAGAATAAAAATAAAAACTGTTTTATGATCCAAGATATATCGGGATAGTCTAGAGTTTAGAAATAGCCGAAAAACATTAATTTCTGATTATTATCTCTTAACTTTTTCTAAACTGAGAATTTGTGTCAGAATATTAAGTAATTTAGGTCAAAGACCAAAATAAGAAGCTATTAGATAGGTACTCCTACGACAGTAAAATGGCAAAATTTTCATCTTCTTATGTACTAAATGGAAAAGCTCTGAAATCTTTTAATAAAACGGTTTGTTCAATTTATCGACTTAATGCAAAAGCTTACATAATAGTGATATCCTGTAAAATAGAATATAAATCAATCAAGTGTAAAAAATATTCCCAATATTTACATATAAGTAATTGATTTATTTTTGAAATTCATTAAAGTGTCCAAAAAAGAGAGAATGCCTCAAGCACCGCATACAACTCCAAAATGAAGAAGAAAAACTATCAGTGCGTTAAGAAATGTTGCCATGTAAGTATCTTTTGTGAACCTAAGTAGATGCGTATTAATTAACATTTCATTGTAATATTTTTTTTGGTTGCCATTTGCATCGCTGATTTCTTATTAGGTCATTTTAATTAATTGTAACTTATTCAACTACGCAAGTAGCTTGTTTTCGGGACTGAAACTGACTAATTATATGCACACAAATGTCTACTTATTAGGTATTCTAAATGCGACATATTAACACGTATCGAGACCAGTGCTCCATGTGTGACTGCGAATCATGAAATTGGACATCGTACGGACAATCAGACAACTGACTTGATTGATATAATTGTTGTTGATCAAGGCTGGAATTTTCCGTATGCCTTTAAAATGGAATAAATAGCCCATTATTGACATGAAATACTATCAAGGATAGATTGATAAAATAGGTACACACTCTGGTATGTAGGTAC
Source organism: Heliothis virescens (assembly GCA_002382865.2). Taxonomy (NCBI): domain Eukaryota; kingdom Metazoa; phylum Arthropoda; class Insecta; order Lepidoptera; family Noctuidae; genus Heliothis; species Heliothis virescens. Next base: position 9,000,804 of record NWSH02000517.1, read on the forward strand.
TGTTGACCTACACTGTTTTTCAGCATTCATGCCTACAGTTTGTCTTTTGACGCACATTCAAATATTTGGGCAACACTAATCTAATCGATTTATGCGCATAAAAACAAGCTAATATTAATATATGTTTGACAAACTTTCTTGCAGCTCTATCGTGTAGTCACAACACACCAAGAGAAAATCTACTTCCTCGAAGAAAAATTAATATCTCGAAGTTCGCATACCATGATCTTCACCAATCATTACCTACTTAGGTGCGTAGCTATTTGCCTAGACTGCTAAGTTTATGAAAATATTATTGCACCGGTTGTCCTCTGGAGTACCTAAGATCTATTGAAAGATGCATAAAAAATCTCAGGTCTTTAATAACAGCCATTTTTATGAAGGACTGGTAGACTTCGTTGTGTTCGTAATTTCATATTTAATCACGTCGTAAATCTAAGAGGTTTTCCATTACTATCTTTGTACCAACATATATAATTGTTAAAATTTTAATAAAGGCTTTATTTATACAAAGTTAGTATTCTAGTTTACAACAAGGCCTAGCATACCTGCCTAATTAGCGGATTTCCACAACACATGATTTTAGACACGAAATTTGAATTTAATTGCCAATTAGGCTTCAGTTTTATATCTGGCGTAATATTGAAGCAATGCACAAATTACAATACAGAGCTCTTAAGTTATTTACGAAGATGAATTCGCTTCAAAGCTTAAGTTTGACTAAATGTTTTTATCAAGCTACAAACAGCTGCAGGTAAGTGACAGTGGCATAACCCTTATCTTCAAATTACTGAAAATAAATTACTTCATTCCTTGAGTTTTCAAAAAAAAACCAAATTGCATCGTATCTACATTCTATATTGATATCATTTGGCAATGCCGCCATGCATTACAAGAAACTTCAGTCGCTTACGTAGACCAGTGTTTACCGGAACTCCGCGAAATTCAATTGAAGTTCCAGAATACTTTCCCGCCAATGCACTCGAACATCGGTCGAGAGCGAATTTTCTCGAGCCTCGTATTGCAGCGAATAGTCGTCATGTATGTACACACTGATGTTCTTTGGCGTTTTGTTTCATAAACATCGGCTCGTTATCCATTGGTCGCAGCGAGCAGCGAGTGGAAAGTTACTGCCGATGGCGGCCACAGTGACCATATTGTTGATGAATTGATTCACATATTGAATTTATAACAGACATCTTAGTGATTCTCAGGAAATGAATAGATACTTATATTTCAATTTGCATTTTGTTTCAAAATGGTTTAGTCATCGTGAAAACCGCTATGTGGCCATAGATGACATGATCCGTATGCGCGTCCTAATTCGATTAGGACGCGTTTGGAACCGTCTACAAATGTCTAATACTAGGTATAGGATATATTCGTGATATATCCCATTCGATACAAATGAATAAAGGCAATTTCGATAAAAATAATAGACATGTGCAATCGTAGCATGATTAGTGTTTTCAGGCGTCAAGTTGAATGAAGAGTGGGAGAGTTATGTTCCCAGCTTTAGATGCTCTGAGCTGATGTTAAGAATGACGAAATCGCAAATCTTTATTAGGGGGCCAAACAATTTCGACACAATTAGCGGACGTTGTAAGGAAGGAAGGTTTTGTTTTCTGTTCATTTAGAGCTTATTAGACAGAGCAAATAAGGCATGCATAAGAATTGTGCTTGTTAAACAATTAACGTCGTCTATTTCAGGTTATTACATCAGCCTTAATGATAAGCAGGTAAAAACATATATGAGAGCGCAGTTTTTCCAGTTAGATTATAAAACTAAATAGCATAGTCATAATCATCATTACCTGACGCAATATCTGTTTATTTATTACTGTCCAAGGCTGTCTATAGTCCGATGCATCGAAAGTACTGATTGTACTTGCGGTGGCGGCGTGCGATTGGCTCGCGATGGAGGCCTGGCCGGGTGTGGCGAAACGTGCCTTGTTCGCCCCGAGCTCCGTTCAAAATAACAGTGTTCAAGTGCTGATTGAGCAAGAAACACAAGGAACTAAACTACGATCTATACAATTAAATAAATAACTTTTTAGACTTAGCACTGAGCTGTATACTTTACAAGGCTAGCTGAATATTACTGAATAAGCACGTGATGTTTGCAATATTTTGCACGACGTTAACTGCAGAATTTGCTGAATCAATCGTACGATAAAAACGCGAAAAAATTTTGATTACTGCATCGAGGTCGTATAAAGTTAGGTAATAATAAAACTAAACTAGGAAGTTATGTTCCCAATAAATATTATAGCTTACCACGTAATCGTATCTCTGTACCAACTGTAGGCAATGGAAACCAGGAGGAAGAAAAAAATAAAAACATCATCTTGGACGAGGATTCTTTGATTTAAAATTAAACAAACCACAACCTATTTCAAAAGTTAATTGTTTCTTTGTTAATTGACGTCACTTAGATAAATTAATACATAATTGAAAAAAACACCTTCGACTAAGTTTCCTGTAATTTACATTACAATAACAAACAAAGAGCGTTTATGCATTTTTCTATTTTAATACCTAGGTCCTTTGCGAGTTGCAACTATGTTTATTAATATTACAGGCACTTACCCAGTACATCATGGAAGGAATGTCGCAGGTGAACCTGCTTTTTACTACTTACTTAAACCAGATGACAGGGGCTTATTTTATCCTTACGAAGTAGCGCCACAAGTCTGCACCTCGAAGGAATCTTGGTTTCGATACCGGTTTCAAGTATAGCCAAGATCGTGTATGCTCTAAGGCTGGCTGGATGTCACGTCAATTTTCATGACATAGCAACGTTCTTTCTTTAAACATTCTTGCCGAATTGTGTTCCTGGGAAACAGCTAAGTCCACCAATCATTATTGGTTCCTTGCAGGCTTTATTTTCAGAGTAGGTACTAGGTAGGTACCTAAATGATTTTTGATAACTCATTTAACATAATGTTGTAATGCATGACTAGAAGACAAAATGGCTTGTTTGGCCGGCTCCGGAGATTCAAATAAATCTAAAAGATTTATGATGATTTGGCCAGCGATGACACTACAGCTCAGGAAAATAAACACTTTTTTTGCATTTCAAGGTATAATATCACATGACACCGATTTTACTCAAGGTTGCTGGAAATGGCGTTTTATATTTAGACATGAGTAAAGGTGGCGTAAAATTTCCAAAAATTTGTTTATCAGATTTTCATTGCAATAACAGTGACAAGTTTTTGCGACTCAGCATAGAATGATATCTAAGCAAACAATGTCGATAGCATTCCATTTCTTATCAGTGACACACCTACTATTACTGTGCTATTACATACTTCCATTTGTGGTCGAGTAGCCGTCGATAAAGTCTATGGATTTAAAATATGCATCACTTGTTCTATTGAGAGCGTTGGCAATTTGCCATAACTATTACCTAGTTATTTACAATGGCAACGACCTATGACAATTTATAGAATATTCTGTCGTGAAATTACATAATATCTATGTTTATATCCACATATCCGTACCGATTGACATCACTTGGCACGTTTTCAAAGCTTTATAGTATGTGGTATGACGCTTTAGCGGGTATTGTTTGTTTATACACAATATCACGAGGTACGTAAATTCTGAGGATTGAATAAAAATAGGCATTTATTCATTTATATACGTTCTGAGCTTAAAACGTTACTTACGATTTCACTTAAATTGATATGAATATGTTTTAGGTTGCGTTAACTTGCTGAATGCTTTGTACCGTCTTTAGATTCTCTGGAATAGCCAAGCGTTTCTGCCACTTGCCAGTACCACCTATAAGTAGGTAGGTACCTACCCTTCTCTGCCTTAAATAATAAATCATGACTTCAGAGTAGGTACGTTATCAATGATCATTGAACTTATGAATGCACTTGTAAAATTCCTACAATTCATTACTATTTCAAAGTTGCAGGTTAACTTGAGGCTGCGAGATCAGGTCACCCTCGATGGATGTGCGTCGCCTACAAAATAATTCAATGTTTCAAGTGATTGTTATTGATTTGACATTGGCGCTGTCGATCACTGAGATGAATTGCTACGCAGTAGGTGGTAGGTACCTACTCCATGCTTGATAAGTACCTATACCTACTTGTACTGGCGAGTAACACTACACTTGTGTTGTCATGATACCCTGTACTTCCTCTACCTAGTGTTAACTGATATTTAAGTATCAACAGTTAAGCACTAAATACATTTTTTATTTTTCTAATATCTTAATCAAAAAAGCTTTCTGGAAGCTTTTCAAAGACTGTTTACGTGTAGTTAATTTTTTTTTTTGTGATCATAAAATTCCAGTTTATTTATTTTCCGATTTGTACAGTACCTAGTGACTTCTAGAAACTTCCAGTACTTTGCAAATAAACAATCAATTTTTTTTGGTCACTTTAGTAATTATATTTCGGCAAAAAATCAAGACCGTAACCACTAATTCTCTATCTGGAAAATATCTGCACTGTAATCCTCATGTAGCGAAATTGCTACGCGACAAGAGCTTACTAATTTTTACGAAAATTTGCTATCAATGATTAACGTTTATATTTATAGCATCATTAGGTACCTACATGGAAATTTTATTGTGTGTTTAACTTAGTCACTTCCACTTTAGATATTACCTAAAACTTCCACACACAACTGCCACACATTGTTCAAGCTAAAGAAATCAATCGGCCCCAGTTGTGATAATCTTAATACGTTGTAAACGATTTATGTAAGATATCGTTCTAAGAAGACGTAATGATCTTATATCACTCTAACTAGCATAGCGTTGATTGTTATTACGTATGACGCATGCGCCAAGCGCCTTCATTAGCTTTCAAATTAAATGCGTCAGCGTCACTGCTTGATTAGCTGTACTGACTGTTAAAAGCTAAGGCACGTCAGTAATTAAATGGAATAAGCAAGTTTCAGCTAGAATGTACTGGGTTTTCGAAGTTTGTTAAAGTTTCGGAATTGTAGTACTTTGTGTTAAAACGTCATAATTGACCGCAGACAAATCACCGCGGCGTTTGTTTAACAGAATATAAATAAAAATTGTCACCTAAAATAAATTTTGATTACTGAGATGCAATATTGAAGGACTAGTAATGCCTTCTGGGCACATAAGTAAACAAGAATCCATTAGCTTAACCACGAATCCACAAAAAATACGAAAAAGGAAAATCTTCAGGTGTTTATTATTAATCATTCATTAGTTCCGCATCTGTAACGTAACTTCTTCCCACAACAAGAATAAATACAATTATTTCCAGAGTTTTCTAACATAAATAAAACTATGGTAATAAAGGGGAAGTGATAATTTACACAACTGACGTTGTTGTTTAGCTTCCGTGATTTATTGCAGTCATTAGCAATCTAGGAGTTGAGACGGGTTCATGTTAAACAACGGCCATCATTAACAGTCGCATCATGGAACATGCCGAATGTTAGTTCACTTGTACTTGATGCACCGCTGTAGGTGAGCTTGTTATCATCATGTGGAAAGTTACTATGTGGTCAGGACGAGGTACGCATACAGTATTCGCATTCTAGAATTTTCGAAATGGTAACGAAAATATGAAATAACATTTATTCGAGGAAAAGTGTATACTAAAATATTTGGGTAGTTTATAAAATAAATGAGTATTATTATCACTGCTTAGAATATATGTGTAGGTTCAAAAAATAAAACCTAATTATAATAACACCTATTAAAAATTATAAATCGACATTTTGGATATTTTTTTCATCGTTTTCTTTACATGAATATTATTTTTTATGCCAACTTCAGCAAAAAAATAATAATTAATGTGTACCTATTTAATGTCAAAGCAGTATTATTAAAGCTAGAACAGGAACTTAGCATACAGTTAAGAAGGTGAACTAGTGGCCAGCAAGCAGGTATGCAGGCTACGCCCATTGGTCATTAAAAAGTTGATCTTTAGAATTTTTTTGGTCCCTAATCAAATGTGAATGTAGTCAGACCGACCTTGTGATGAAGGATAGCGTCGAAGGATTGCCTCATTAAGAAATCGCAGACGTAGATTATTATAATACAATAGCTAAAGTAGCTGCTCATAATTCCGTCGCAGTACGGATTACAATCGTTACAATGGCAAATTATAATGCCACGTGTTGATATGAATTCACATCTCATTTTAATAACTGTGCAGTCATCATTTCTACATACAAGTATACCTACAAGTATTTACTACTAGCTGTTTTCCCGTGGTTTCACCCGCGTCCCGTGGGAACTTTGCCCTTAAACGTATAAGATATACCCTATGTTACTTGGGGATAATGTTGCTTCCCGAAAAATAAATATTTTTTAAAATCGGTTCAGTATTATGTATCCTCTTTATTATATTAGTGTAGAGTTCATACGTGAATGTGGTCACGCAGGAGGAAAACCGCTGTTGGCAAATCCCAAATTCTTCTATGTCACAGTTACGTTCAATGCTTATCTGTTTACATAATTATTCCATTTTCGATTTATTGTTTTTGTATTAACGTAGGTTTCATTAGGCACAAATACTTACTAAGTAATTGATATTAATTTTTAACTTGGGAGGGATAAACTTTTGACATTTTAGGACAAGTAAGACCAAATAAATTTTTCGATATCACATCTCCAATCCCACGTTTTATAAACCGATATCTGACTACTCAAGTCCAGACACTACTTACCAGAAGGTTCTATCTAGATTATTTTTTAACACAGATTCACTTTTTGCTCCGATGACCTATGAAACGTAATTCATCAATCAATTACTCAGCTATTAATCGAACAGTAGGACTTGTTATGTGCATTATCAAACTGATGGCTTTGCCCAATAAACTATCCCTAATGGTATTTTTTATGTCGCACAAACTTGTTTAATGGTTATTGTTCACTTCGTTTTCAGTCTTAATTATCATAAAGATGAATGTAGTATTAATATAGAATTAAGTAGGTGATGAATGACATTGTAATCAGTACTTGGACCTCCTTTGCATTATAATTCTATCCGATTTTAATAATAAGCTCTTTTGAGATTATTAGCTCGCTTTATTTTAAAATCATACATGTAAGATGTTGTTCACTTCTTATCGTGTTGGAAGTTATTTCCCCATGCGCTGTATGGACCACTCCTGCTGGCACAAAGGGCAGCGGTTGTTCTGCTTCACCCAGAGCGACATGCAGCAGAAGTGGAAGCTGTGGTTGCACTCGCCCCACACCACCACGCAGTCTTGTTTGCCGTACGAATCCTTCTTGCTCTCACCCTGGCAGCGAAGACACGCGTCTGTGGAAAAAACAGATAAGCTAAACAAACATGTTCTATAATATTATTTTTAAACTCATGAAGACGGATGATGCTAGACATTCTTGCGCCGCGTTTAGCCAAATATTTTTGCATGGCTATCCGTAAACGTTACAAAGTAGGTACAAACTGTAAGGATCATTATACTCTGTATAATTAATCGTCTACGGTCACGACATGGTAATCGCTTCTTATTGATAAGACCTTTAGCTTAGTACTTTATGCAGGCAGTTGAACGAACTATAATACTCAGTATATATTTTAAATAATTCTCTAATATTTCTATCGACAATCGATTGATAATAGGTAGGGAAATGTTGAGATAGGAGTTCAATACTTCCACAATCCACAAAAAAAAGTACGACTTCCTTTAAAACTTTTCTATTAAAAAAAGGTACAGCATTTTTAAGTTTGTCCTTTATGTTGCTATTGTTTGTATACTCTATACATTCGAATTTCATGAATCAGTGAGCTGACAAAATAAATGTATAAGGATTAGACGATGATAGCTGCAGGGTATACACAAGTTGCAACACTAGTGCAATCTAGCCACACAACCAGCTCAAAGCTCAATTATTGCAGACCGTTATATAATGGATTGCGACTCGTACGTCGTTAATTGAGGAACATAAATGCTGGTATTATTACAAGACCGAGGCCATACAGCTTCGCGTCACTATTTTTTCAGCCCTTGGCATATATGTATGTGGCATAAATATATGTTATTAATATGGAATTTAAAAAGAAACACCAGTAATTGCAATAATTGCTATGGAAATATTTCACAGAATAACGACTTTTCCTATAAATGACGGACTGCGCAGTTTTTGAGTCAAGCTTTTGATTTTTTTTTTTTACTGCAGGGGAGCGCAGTATTGCTGATATTTACTCTAGTAACTCACGAACTCAAAATCAGAACATTTAGTCGTTAAAAAGTTACATAATCACAGGAAAACCGAATAAATAAATATATTTATTTTTAGAGAAATGGTTTTTCTATTTTTAGTTACGAGAATCAAAACTTTCCACTTTCTAAGAATGACAGACTTGCAGTAGATGATCACAGTACAACCTTATAACAGATACATAAATTAATTAAAGATTACTATGAATATATTAATTTGAGTGCGTCGGAAACTCGTTCGTCGACACTTGACGTCATGTAACTTTTGAGTTTATGTCACATATTCATTTAAATAACGAATGTGGAATGCCTGAGGCGTGACGTGGCTTGGCCATAAACCTTCCGTATTCGAGATGAGATCGATAATAATTATAGCAGCATTCAATTCATATTTAAGGCAGCAATATGAATAAATGATATCCAAGGCACAAAATCGCAAGACAGTTACGCTTAATGTGGCTCGTTATTCTGTCTGTGAAACCAATCTAACACCTGAATTATTTAGTTTAAGATGAAACTACGCTGCTGTTTAGAATTTAAACAAGCACAAGTTACTATGCAAACAAATTAAAAAGCAAATATTATACAGTAGGTATATGACTGACGCCATTGAAGACAACGACATCGCGTGAGTAGAAATTTAAAAACAAATATGTTTAAAAATTCAAATTTTAAAACCCAAGCAAGAATTTTCAGTCGTTAGTTTTTTACTACAATCATTATTCACATTGTTTTATTGCCATCAATATCAATTAACGTCGTAAATGTTATTAATTACAGGTGGTACGGTAATCGTATAACAAATATGTATATTATGACGGCAGCCTGAAGAATAAACAAAGCGAGCACGTTGTACTGCAGCGACATGATCCTGACGTGATGTGGCAATGCTCCTGCTTACATGACGTGCTGAAATACCACACAACTAACTCGTGGTAGCACTTGCATGACTTGTTCTGAAAATGTTTATTTTTGACAAAGAACTTGTTAAGGTGTGGCGAAGGTCAAAAAACTTCTTTAGAATGCATGAACGTGAGAAATTAATAATAATGAAGTCTCCTTTTATTCATAAAATTATTACATCCAATCTCGTGTCAAATTAGCTTTAGCTCACACGAGATATTCCAAAATCTTTATTTTTAAAATGCCAAATCCAAAGTTCAAGGATATCATGGTTATTCGTTCGATTAAACTAATGTAATCACAACACAATGTTGATAAACGCTTTACTTCCAATATGTTTACTATTTATATCAATACTTATCTGTAAGATAATCTAAATATTAGACATTCACTTAAAATTGGCTTTTTGTGGGAGTGTCAAGAGGAGTGTATGCGGAAACTTGGTCAAACAAAAAATTTTAGTGCAAATAAAAATGCTGCAGACAAACAAGCAGGCCTTTCCTTCTTCCTATGTACACATCATAATATTGACAGATGGTGCCAACGGGAAATGCGTCAAACGACTTCCTCAGACGGACGCGAATTTTTAAAATATGAAGTACATAAACCTAAAAAAAACATTGCTTTGGCTTATTATGTCATATCTAAATCATTCACAGGGGCATCTTCAAGCTTCAAAAAAAGTCCGACACTCAATTGTGTTGAATCCAGCGGGAGGAGTTACTTGATAATTTCATAACTACAAAATAAAGCAATATACTAAGTAATCTAGAACTTAAAAGTTACTTATTAAATTACTCTGAACGATTATTATGAAATCGCATGAAAACCTGCGGAAAATATTATGAGTAGCTAGGTTAGTTACAACATAAATAGGTACTTATTAACATAAAGACGCAAAGATGAAGTAGTGTAGAAATATCTAGCCACTTATTAGAATCACATGAATTATATTTATGTCATTATTATTCAACGTATTCAGATAATCTTAATAATTCCAGCAATTCTATGTAAGTATATTGCCATGATCTGAGAACCAATGTTCGGTGGGACTTGAATAAGATATTAAAATTTTATTTGGAAGTGGTCTTCGCCAGTAATATTCAATTTATATTCGACACTTATATTCACATTTATTGCCTACCTTTATTGGCAATAAATATGCAATATGTATCCATCGAATGTCAGTAATAAATCGGAAACTTTCCATGGTCCATCAAGATGCATTGATCTAGATAAATATATTTATGGGAAACCCATTATCTCAGACTAGATAAGAATATTTCAATAGACAAATAGATTGATATCAGGTTTTAAAAAGACTTGACGAGTGACGAGTACACGTTTTTTCAGGAGTTTTTTATACCGCTATTTACAGTACACATGAAATTGAGGGGTGTGGTGTACCCACAATGAACCTAACACAACGACCAATAAATTACAATTTAGGCGACACCGCCCCCAATCAAATTCAATCACGGCAAGCAGACGTTGCGCGGACGCACGTTTACCCGATTTGCGATATTGACCTTTATTCTTATATGCGAATTGATACAAACATCATAAATAGCAAGTACGTAGTTATTAGACTATTGTCTTTTGTTCACGATTTTGTAGATATATGGAGACAAATATCAAGTTCGTATTGAATCTGAAAGTCACCATGTAATTTTTATTTTATTGGGCCCAGAGATGTTTTGAATTACCGACAGAGCTAATTGTAGTTTTTGAATACCGAAACTAATATGAATTAATTGCTGGTTTGAGTACTTTATTATTATACGCATTTAATAATTATGGGAAAATCTTAAAATTAGTAATTTGACATTGCTGAAAGAAGCTACAATCACGCAGCGCTCGTCGATGATGTCACTATCGCAATCGAAAATTGGAGAAATAAACTGAAACAATATTAGCATTTGTTTGATAGCTACCAAATATGTATGGGCCATACAAAAGTATGACATCAAAATACTAGGAACTAAAAAGCGCACGTTTAAACAACTTAACCATGGGACAATACAAATAGCCAATGGAAGCGTTAATTTAAAAAATCTACATGCCATGTTCGTGTCTAACACAGGCACTGGTTGGACGAAGTACCATTATCTATAAAACGGCCTGTTAAATTATTTCAATTAGTTTCCTTTCCTACAAAGGGTCATGAGGAGCTTGGATAGACAGACAGCGAAGTTTTCGTAATAAGGACCGTTTTTTCTTGTCTTTGGAAAACGTACGACACGGGGCGCTAAGAATGTTGCCCACATTGCTTTAGTTACATTGCTGAAAATGTTTAACTGTTTGATAAAAACACTAGATACAGTTGGGTTACTAACGGTAAAACGTAGTTCGAAAAAGCAGAACAAATCCAAAACCTTGTAGAGACGCAAAACCACAATGACTTGTTCTTCCTTAAGATTCCTACACTGCCTATATTAGCTGAAATCACCAACGGAATGACTCGTGATTCTTTTTTAGAATTCTCAATCTTGTTATTTTAATACACAATCTAGTTATACCTAACCCATTATTATGAGAATTACATTTTTTGTTAGTACCACAACCATTCCAAATTAGTACAATTACGTTGCGCATATTCCTACATGACGTTGGCATTTTTGTATTTTTTTGTTACAAAAAGGTGTAGCTCTACGATATTGGATATTTTTCCATCAACAAGTAAGACTGTACGGAAATTACAGATCTGATAAACATCAAAAGTCCGCATTAGCATTTAGTCCAAATCGTGAAGGATTTTTCGTTGTCGAAGCAAAGAAGCAATTTGATATTACTCATTATGAATATCTAAATATAGAAAACGCAGTATTAGCTAAAATAGTATGTCGTAATTTTTCAACAAGGAAAATTTGCTGACAGGATCTCATAATTCCTACACTTGTGCATTCGGTGGACAGAGATAAGTATTTATGATACAAAAATTAGCAAAGCTGGATTTTAACATTATTATAGAACTCAACGTGGTAAATGTCATGTTTCGTAACCATACGTAGGTATAATAGTCAGCAAAATGTCTCGTCGTACGATACAGACGAAGTCAAATGCAGACGTAGCTGTGCAATAGATAATGAAGCCGTCACTGCATGACGAAGTGCAAGTGTTGCTTGCAAGTTAGCACGCTGTTTACATGCAGCTATCAGCACGTGGAGCAGCTTTTACAATCTCATTGTCTAGGAACAATGATATGGCTTAAGTAAATATTATGGTGTACTCCTCTGTTAATTTGTTTACATAGTAGCTATGTTATTATTTTTTACTTTATTGTTTATCATTATGGTTCAAATATGAATCATCTTTACGCAATATCAAGGCGAAAACACAAGTTCAGGGTTTTTCAGTTACATAGTCATTGTATCACACTGTATGTTGTAAGTGTAGTAGGAAATTTTATTTTACTCTCATTTTCTACGTGGACTTTTGCAATGCATTGACATCAACATTGGCTCCAATGAAAGATTAACCATAATGAACCGCTACTCACAATTTTTGTGCTTAACTTTCCAAGTCTTAAAAATACAGTTAACGGAACCACTTCTAAATGCAGTCACTGACATTTTATTATATGCTTTTCCAGGTTAAATATTGTTTGAAAAGGAGTCGTAAGATTTGATTTGGATTTGAGCAGATCATAGAAGTTATGGGAATCTGATTTTAAGTAAGAAAATGTTAAATACAGGCAATTTCAATTATGCAAGCACCGTGGTTATCGTGGTTCAAGTCTCGTCGGCATAGTTTTCTCTAGAATATTCTTTGGCCGATTCGCGTGTGCCAGATGTATTGCCATTCGCGCGCAAAAGGTGATTGCTCCCTTGAATCCCGTGCTCTCTTACACGTAGCTAAGAAATAAACTATGGGGACATTTAAAAATAACATCGCATTGATGCGTGGGCGCATTCACGCATGACTTATGTGTTAATTGAACAAAGACATGTAATAGACTAGCTGTTACTCATTATAGTCAACTGGAAAGTTTTACTAACCTATTTTTTCGGGATGAATTGGATGTGTGAAGCATATTTGGAAATTACAAACGTTGCCCTCTTTGGTTTACTTAGCAAAATGTATTGTGAGCCCAATACAATACTAAGTGAATATTAACAAAAACTGGGTGTATTTTCAGGACTTGCTTACAAATCGCAGTTTTGTGATAGATAATAAAAAATACAGTCTAGCTAGCCAGCGGTAATCGTGAACTAGGTTACTTTCGTTAGGCTACTTGCTGTTGTGTGAGTGGCTATTATGACGTCATGTAGCGCGTAACATACATCATTAACGCTTTTACAAACAGATTATCTGTTGCTTATCTCAGTTTACTTTTGAAATAAGGCCCCTTTTCATTTCGTGAAAAGAACATTTTGCATAAAAAAATATCTAGGAAATACCTATTTTAAACAGCGACGAGTAACCTTTCGACTGAAAGGCTTTTTTTATCACGACTGACGCACGACATAATTATTTTGCACCGACATCAATTTACATGCAGTTACACGTATGAGGACGCATAACTTACACTTATCCTGGTTTAGCCGAGGGAATAGGAAAAAACACTAAGTACGTAATATTAATGTTTCAATGAAAATATATTTATTAAAATTGTAGTTTTTGTAAGGAAACCACAGTTTTCAGCTTACAGTCCGATTATTTAATAACATACTGTGATTTTTATGTCTTTTCTTTAGACTTTAGACGTGAATACTAGTACACCTTTCGAGTGCTGCCGCACTATGAACTAACACATGCGCACACTCAAGCCTGTGGTTGTGTAGAGAAGGCGCCTCGATTTACACTTTCACACACCCACGAACTTCTATGCATGCTTAACATGTGTGCGTGACTGACGTGTACATATTACAAAACATTTAAAACGTGTGGGTGTTGCATGCTAGTGTTTGTTACCCGATTCAGGTTCGGCAGCGGTAATGAACCTTTCTGAAACAGGCCTCATTCAGAAAACAATACGACGACGTAAGCAAACATAAAAAAATATTTATATAGTAATTGCCAAAAAATACAAAAGAAAACAGTTTGACGTTAATTTACTTCGGCGTTGTTTTCTATACGACTTAATTTGTGGCAACCATTAAAAATCAAGGACGAGTGTGGTCTAAATGTTTCTTAAAAAAATGTTTACGGCCCCTGTCGCGTACTTTTCTCCAGTACTTTTCCATCAGCACCTTGGTGCATACGCTGAGGTCGCTACACACGCTGCGTTTTATTGCGAATTGGTACGATAGAAACAAGGCTTACTGTAATTAAGATTTACGACATAATATTAAAAAAATAACATTTTCCTGGCAAGCAGGTATTGTAGCCTCCTTGCATTGACTACATAATCAGTTTTGCAACAAACGCATATCGTATCTTTATCGTTCCGTTCCCGTTCCCGTTAGAAATGCCACGACCTGTATTTTGAACGACAAATATAGAACTCCCTCACTCACACACATTGAAATTAATGAATCTCACTCACTGAATACGATTGACTTACGACTTTCGGACCATACAATGATTATGGAAACTGTACTATATTATTTTTATCAACATAAATATTTTTGCATCACTACGAAATATGGATTCTTTAAATAACAACTTCCTTTTTAAGTCATCAATACAATTCGAATTAAATCGGTGAGTGTTCCCGGAACATTTTTGGTCAGTTATAATCTCAGCGAGATATAATTTATGTCCAGACTTTATCATGATAAAATAACGGTTCATACGATTGTATTAATATAACAATATTTTATTTAAACCTTTCTCAGAATGGATGCACTTACATTTGTTTAATTTTCTCGGACAATTCAAAATACATTCTTTGATCATAAAGTACATTTATAAATACGTCTGTGAAGATGATTCTATGTAGGTTGTGTTACTAATTTTAATGAGAAAGTTCAATAATTTAAACGACGCTTGGAGTAAGAAACCGTTATTGGAGGGACCTCTTACTCCGTCGCCATAAAAAAGGATTAATAAAATGCTTTATGGTAATCAGTATTCCGGTCGATGGCGCCACCTACGGCCGACTTCGTGCGTGATCGATGCAGCTCATTACAGCAATCGGATTTTCTGTACACCGTACCTACCTACTTACTTTTACCTTCATGTCTGCATAATTCTGGGAGTGGAATGCGAATACATACATAAAATGTAATTAAACGTTTATGAATAATAAAACGATAAATTTCGCGTCGCCGTTCTTCTGACAATGCTTGTGGAAAGATTCGCCAGTCAAGTCGTTACTTTCTTAGTCAAAAACTTAGAAGTTATGCATGAAGAATTATGTCATGGTGTTTCGCCCCACTACTGACCTTCTAATGACCGCTACCGTTACCATAAACATCAATTTCGACATTAACTTTTGCTGTGTTTTACTATGAGTCACTTTGATAAGTATAGGGATTGGACTCATTAAGTATGGAAGGATGAATATAGATTGTTCTATATATTTCTAGAGTTCTAACAAGTTCCAAACTTTTGGCATTCTGTAGATCTACGTACTAAAAAATTTTTTTTTATATAAATAACGTTAATTAAGAAATTGTTAATCGCAGACTGTTGTTCAGCCTACTTTAATAAAATTGAATCCTGCTCGACTCTGACGCACTTAAGAATATTTAATTTCATATAATTGCAGTAAATATTGGATTTTTTAATTTTATCCTTTCTTCTTTCACTTACTCGTATATCGGCAAGGCGACAGTATTCTGAATGAAAAGCTGCATCTACAAATAAGGTATGTTTATCTTGGCAGTGTAAAAATAATTGTGAATGCGTCACGTCAACGTAGGTTTTGTTTTCGAATCAATTATGAGAATTTTCCCAAACTCTGACATCAAAAACTCTACATTGCCAACTTTCCGGAATATTTTAATTCTAAAAATAATTTTCGAGATTGCATTGCGGTTCATGTTATATTTTATGTACAGACAACAGCAGGTCAACGTATGCGAATCTGTCAAATTTTACCAATCCAATATTAACCTACCCCCATTGTGATAAGGTTGAAAATCGAGTGCAGAAATTTGACAGATTGTGGTAACTTGATGTGCTGTCGTCTGCACTTGTATATTATTATAGTAGCATTCTAAAGCTCTAGAGAGGATCGTAGCAGGCCGGCATTGTTTAAAACTTGCCATATTATTTGAGCGCTGCTTAGGTACTTATTAACTATAGTTTTGGGCTGACTGTAGTTGCATATAAAAAAATATTTTAATTAATAGAAAAAAGACGATTTGATGACTAATTAAAATGCATCATAAAATACTTTCACAGTAATTGTTTAAGGCAATGGTGGATACAATGGTGGAGAACTAAGAATAGAATTATTACGTAGCTATTATGTTTGGTTTTGGAGATTTCCACGGTTTACTAACAACTTGTTTGCGTGCTACCAACTGTGTAAGACTTTATAATGTTAATTGGCTTTTCACGAGCATATTTGAACAGTTTTATCATTAGGATCTTCTAAAACAACTGTGCCAGTGGAACTTATTTTGTATTTGAAGCACTATTTATATTTCCGAAAATTGCTTCTGAGGCTGTTAGTTGTAATTTCAAGCATGTCTATTTAGTACTGTTAGAATCGGATAAAACAAAACGTGCTTGTTTTCGCAAATCACGTCGCAGTATTTCCTTTATGGCAATGTATACCTACGTCCAGGAATTCGAAAGCAAATCTAGAAACGTGTAGGATTCCTCAGTTCACAGTGCGCTAAACGGAACCTGCACTATAAATAGGGAACGTTTTATACAACTCGTGTGGGAATTAATTCATAGAACACTGCGCCACTCTACAGGTACTATTATTACTTAATCTATGCACATAATAATAAGATCCGACATACGTAGGTACAGTCGTAAACCGATGCACCGCCTGAGCCATAGAATATTTAATCATTATGCATCAAAATGTTTAAATTTGCCCTATTATACGTTTGATTAATTGATGTATCGTCTTCTTAAACATCTTATATCTTTATTATACGTTGTATATCTGTCTGACATAGATACACTTGGCAAATCCCCCTAAAATGCCATTACGCTACGTCTCAACAAGTCATGATAAGAACCATGATTCACACATGTATTTTTAAAGCTTTGAGTCATGAATAGTAAAATAAGTAGGATTTACATTTGTAGTACTTTATTCTGCCTATACTTTATCAAGGGCTCTGCAAGTTCAGATAACAGATTGAGGAGGGTCAGTTTTGCCTTATTAATATCGATTGTACTTATAAGGAAATACAAGTGCTGCAGATACTTAAGTGTCATTTCGTTATTAATTAACTATAAATAGCCGGATATTACCTGGTTAGAAATGAATACTTCAACAATGAACAGCAATAATAAGATCTTTAATCTTATATATAAAAATGAATCGCTAAATGTGTTGGTAAGCGCATAACTCAAGAACGGCTGGACCGATCGGGCTTATTTTGGTCTTAAAATGTTTGTACAGATAGAGGGAAGGTTTTTATATAAAAAAAAACAGGATCCGCGTACGAAGTCGCGGGCAGAAGCTAGTTAGTTATAAAAAAAATACCAGCAGCAGAAACTATTGCAAATTCTATTGAGCTCTGCATTTGCTCTTGGTCTGATATTTATAATAATAATAAATATAATAAAATTGTAGACAGAGCTGTGTCTTTACATTGAATATTTTTTCGAAAAAATTAGTGTTATGCATTATTTGTATGCTACTGAAGCCAAAACAATCGTTTTTTAAATTTTTGTCTGTTTGTCTGTTTGTCTGTTAGTCTGTTTGTCTGTTTGTCTGTTTGTCTGTTTGTCTGTTTGTCTGTTCGCGATGGAATCAAAAACGGCTGAACCGATTTGAAAAATTCTTTCACTGTTGGGAAGCTACACTATCCGCGGGTAACATAGGCTATATTTTATCCGGGTACGGCAAGTCGTTCCCACGGGACGCGAGTAAAACCGCGGTAATATGATAGCTCACTGATTAACAATGAAATCTCGGACACTTTAACACTTTCCAACTTGAAAATTGGCAGGTAGGTTCCTCATAGGGTGTAAAAATAATCTAAAAAACGATTTTTGGAAATTCCACCCCTAAGGGGTAAAAAAGGGGTTTGGTAGTTTGTATGGAAGTCCAATGATTTTTGAAGTAAGAGACATGAAATTTAGCAGATAG
>NWSH02000517.1:9022137-9072402 GCA_002382865.2 Heliothis virescens
TCCGTTATAGGGTGTAAAAATTATTTAAGAATGGATTTTATGAAAATCTACCCCTAGGGGTGTAAAACGGGGGTTGGGAGTTTGTATCGAAGTCCTATATTTTTGAAGTAAGAGACATGAAATTTAGCAGATAGGTCCGTCATAGGGTGTAGACATTATGTAAGGGGTGTAAAACAGGGGTTGAAAGTTTGTATGGAAGTAATTCGTTATTGAAGTGTTGGTTTGTTTGTTTGTACACGCTAATCCGTCCAGTAGTTCAGAACTACTGAACGGATTTGAATGATTCTTTTAGTAAAAGTGACATTTTAGTAAAAGTTGTTTGAATTACAAAAATGAGAGATCTGAAACGTCTCGGATCGTCTCGCGCAACCAGTTTTTTCCCCGGACTCCTAAAATTCGACATCAGACGTTCCAGATCTTTCATTTTGACGACCCATTGTCGCTGGCATAAGCGACATGGTCCGCGTACGAAGTCGCGGGCAGAAGCTAGTTTATAATAATGCGGATAATACGTTTTACGACAGTCATTAATTCTTTATTTATTACAAAGATTGTTAACCGTACACGGAGGGTGTGTGCAGTTTGACCTCAGTAACCCTCAGCGCATCGGCAAGGTCGGCTGGGCTCGCCCCGCTCGAACTTGCTCTCAAGTGAGCCGTGAGCAACACCAGACACTCATTCACGCCGAATTATGTATTAAATTACATAACCATGCTGGGCTTCATCTATAATTGCCGTTCAATTGCTAGTAACAACTGTTAACTTTGCTAACAATTGTTCCGTGTTGTTATTAACGTTTTTAATATTAAATTCTATTTCACTCGTATGTCAGTTATTTAACTTCATAAATGTGAATATTGGTAACCTTCACTGGATCAATATATTATTTATATTGCCAGTAGCATGTGTTGCTGAACATTGGAAAATACAACCTTCGATTTTTAATTAAAAGAACATTAGTCGTGCAGTTTATAGTTTGTTTTCAATAATTCAATAGCTAGGTCAGGTAAAGGACTATCGATTGGCCCAGATACCGTGTTATCGACCCGACTGTAATACCTGCTAATACTAAATACTGGGTTATTTTCTAGAAACGTAGACATTATACAACGCTACCACTGTTTGCTAGTATGAAATGAAGTAATCCAGTTTCATTGAAGAAAAACATAAAGTATGATCAATGAAAGTTAAATCTATTTTAGGAGAAAATATATATTTCGCTTATATTTTTTAACCCTCATTGTCTGCAAAATAAAGTTTGCAAAATTATTTCAGTTACTATGCGACTGTCGTAATTTTCACCAGCTAACGATGGAAATTTTTAATCGGAAATATCTTTTACCGTTGATAAGATAAAACACTGCTGCTTGGATGAAACGCGTGATGTATTTGTGCATAATGATTATAAAATTAACTATTGTTATCTTTTATCGTGTCGTCTAGGAAAGGTACAATAATTTTCACAACGTCTTCTTACCAATACCTAGCGGTATTGTAACATAAGTTAGGTCTATTGTAAAATGAGCACTAATTAAACAGAGCTTGTTTTTGTGGGTGTTAGATTGCAATTCGTGTTGCAAGCATGCACCGCTCACCATACCTTTGTATGGAAAGATTTACTCGTAAAGGCCGCGGAACGTTCGAGAAATCCGTCTGCATCGGGACCTGCCTGTTCTCCTCGGAATATTCCACTGTCAGTTTTTGGCTGTGTGGCGTGCGTGTGCCCCTCTGAATGCTGTAGGTTTACACAAGTGCGTCTGTGTGTCACTAGCGTCACAAATCACGATGCCTTCGTGTGACGTCATCTTAGATAAAGCTGACTAGACTGAAGCTTTTTATTTTAAATAAAAACCTATGTATTTTAAAATTAATTTAAATTAATAAATACACAAAATTATGTGATTTTAACTACGTGTCGTATTTTGAATGCCCAAATAAAAATAAAGTTTGTTAAGTATAATTTTACCTTATTTCAACTAATGCATAGACGGAAAACCAGTGCTATATTTACAGGCGCCGCGGTTACCCTAATGATGCAATAGCTTCGGAGGAACATTGATGCGATCACGTCCACAATAACATTTTGGTAGGATTAGTGAATCACATGAGCGTGACGTATCGGTGTGTGACGCAAAAGCTCCTGGGTGTGTGTGTGTTGGGGGCGGGGCAGAGCTTTCGGGAACACCGGCCGGGCCGCCGAGCGCCAGACAGTTTAGTAAGCGCACGTGACGCCGAGCACGCGCCAGCACACGTTAACAATTACACACATTTATTATAACCATGATAAAACATGTTGGTACGAATCTACGAGCTCGTTGCCACAATCAGATGCAAGATTTCATGAGAAAGTTCCGACGATTGCAATAATGGCGACTGAAAGGGCCTAACTAATGTTTTTCATATCGGCAGCATAACTAAATTTTTTTCCATATCAGTATTGTGATATGTATTAATATTTTTTGCTTTTAATTGTGATTTAGATATCCATCTAATCTATATTTATTTTACGCATGGTATTAGAATTTCCAAGGTACACCTTTCCTGATATGATTAAAGTCATAACGGAACTTACAGCCAATACACGTGATTAGATTTTAAGATGTAGCATAAAGCCATAAGTGAGATCAGTCCCTGTAGTTCTGGTTTCAAAATCTATCTATACAACATCAAAATACGACACATTCTCAACCATAGGTACGTAAAGACCACCTAAAAGGAAAATAAAACGCCTTTCCTAAAACAACTAAACTTCCTGAAAGTAGACAAAACAAGACAAATTACTCATAGGCTATTTCAGACTTCACACGCATTATAGTCTGACACAATAATTTCGTTTGATTACAAGAAAGCATGATGCATAGAGCCACACCTCTTCTTTTATAACCATATTAGGATATCTTGCAGATAAATAAATGTAAAAAAATACGTGACTTTCCGATTAATCTTATCTGAGATCTGTTAAGTCATTTTTGTATTAAACCACTTACGCTTATGTTACGTAGCAGATGTGGCTCCTTTATCGTTTCGTGGGCTATTAGAGTCAATCAAGCAAGTCACAATGCGTCGGGCAAAACATTTGTGGGGTGACGTCGAGACCCGCCTACAATTGCTCGATACAATATACACACCGCAAAACCACACGGCGAACTGGCGACCATCTCTTGTTCCAATAATATGGTATACCTTCAAATACAAATGATACAGGTATTTGTTACAGCTAGTGTAGTATGCATAGAGCTACACAAGAAAGAAATAGTAATTCAGTTGACAGTAGAATCAGGAAAATGAACGAACTTGGTGTTAGTGAAAAGTAAAATCACAAAACTCCATAGCTTAATTTTCGCTGAGTTTGTACCCATGCTTCTTGATACTCAAATACGTATGGTTAAAGTAAACTAACACTACAAAAACAATCAACCTAACCTAACCCTTACAAGAATGAACCGAAGAAGTAATTAAGAAGGGAATTTAAATCAACCTCGGGTGATAGTGAAATTGTGGGCTACAACTATGTTATAAATCTCTCGAACGAGCATTTACATAATTTAGCAACAGAGCAAGTGGTCGAAATGTAGACAAAACACTTATCTCCAAACGTGTTTTAGAATGTCCAAGTCAAACGCCTCGTGTGTCACGTAGAGCGGAGGCTCTCAGGACACACCCCCCGACGTAGCGGACTTGAGCAAAGGCAAGCAAGGTCGTTGATTACGGGACCCGCCGGACCACACCGCCCAGACCTGTTACACTTCGCCAACATTCAAATATTGCCACAATACCCACAAGGATGTAGAAAAATAAATACTAGTTTACTCTGCAAATACTGGCACGTTTTAGTTAGATAAAATACGCATGTAAAGGACGAACATTCGATGCTTTTTAAAACTGGTAATTTTCTTGAACAGAAATCGCAGATGAATAGAGAATATTTTAAGCATATTACTCATTAATATGATGTAGTTAATAGATTAGAAACACTTTCATAGTTCGTCGAAATGGCCAGTAGTGCATTTGATTGTAGTTAGAAGCAATTATATGCTGCATGATAATTTTAATATTGCAAACGTACTGAACGGCTACCATTAAAACCGTAATAGCCTTGGAATTTCAGGATCCTAATTTTGCAATAACACTTCCTTGTATTCGAAAAACTTGACACTTGTAATATGGCTCAGGACACTCAAATTTCAAAAGATTTTTTATAGTGACAAGATTGTTTTAGTTCTTTTGTTAGTTCGATATTGTACCTATACCTGCGTAACCTGGCTATTCAAATTCTAACAAACTATACAAATATTCAAAGTAATTCAGTTGCAAACAGTCGCCAGTGCACTGGTGTGCGTGTACCGTGCACAGTGTGCCCACACTAGCAAGTTGTACGCACACACGCACAGAGCACTCACAGACGTGGCGGGGGCCGGGGGCGGCCGGCGCCGCGACTGCCAACCTCCCTATATAAAACACTGCGCTGCCATCTGCAAGTTTCAATAGATAACTCGATTGCTGAAGAATTCAGTACGCGTTGCCAACATTTTATGTTGTCCAGAATTGCAAAAATTGAATGTTGTGTATCTTTGACTAATAAAAGCGCGGGAATTATAATTTTGAATGAAATTAGTGAACTGAAAATACAATTGACTTAAATAAGACTTCGCTCGTAAAATTGTGTCAAATCGCAGCTGTGTGCTATAGCGTTCGTGTGTTACTGCAGCCTAGCAGAAGGCAACATCCTCTAGTTATTACAGAGTGATGTGGACTATTTGCAGCCTACAACCCGAACCTGGATTTTAATGAACTATTTCAATATACTGTTCTACAAAGTGTCATATTTCATAAACATTATCATTTTGACGTCCCTTGACAAGTTTTTACGTTGAACCCAAGGAAGAAGAAGCCAACAAGATGAGTTTCAATAAAAACAACCCCAATGCCATGGGGAAGATCATGGGCTATATCAAGCAACTCTCCACCGAAGTGGTAAGTCCAGATTTCAATTATTTTTTTCTTGATAATTTAATTTACAAATTGTTTGTAGGCATTTTGTTCTTAATTATTATTTTCAAGCTAAGCGACTTTTCATAAAGTTTATTTGTAATGTAATTTACAAATAATTTTAATTTTCTTAATTAAAATACTTGCCAGCAACCCATTTATTATATTCGCTATAAAAATACCAATCTCTACAAAATCGCAGTAAGCGAGAGATTTTTAGAAAGCTCTGGAAAAGGCACTCGATGGAACACAGCCGCCGGGTGGCGCCGGACTATTGACGCCGGCTCGCGTTGCCTAGCAACCTACTGTTGACACTACTTTCCATACAATCACTCACCAACATGGAAATAATCCTCTCATTTAAATTAAGTGGCACAGATATTTTGAAAAAAATGCAGTGCACACACGTTAAAAAGGCAGGTTGCCGTCAGCATTCACGACCGCGTAGAAACGAGGCGGCCTTGCAAGGCCGGACACGGCAGATGGCGCCAATCATTAATTTGACAATTCATTATCTTGCTGAATTTTTGTTTAATTAAAAATAAGTAAAATAGCATTTATTTATTTAACTTGAAAGGATTTCGACATTTTTTCAGTCTTATGTTGACTTTTAAGTCTAATATGGATTTTTTCCATTCTTATGTTATTATACGATATCGAAAAATAAAGTATCGATTATGTAAATAATGTTGCCGAATGCTATTCACATAAATTCCTGATTAACATTTTAGACTTTACTGACACACTGGCGCCATCAATTGGTATGAAATCTAAATGAACTTTCTTCTCGCCTTGGCAGTAATTACAACTTTTCATAGATGGCGCTTATATGAATTATACTCTTTGTCTCCCCGAGAGGTCGCCACTTTCGATTGACTGTAAAATAAACATATTTTGCAATGTTTATGTAAACAACACCATCAAAACACAAAATGTTCAGTAATTTATTGCAGTTTTAAAATTTAATGTAAAATATTTTCTAAGATCAAGTAAAAGAGTACCGGAAACACTGTCGAGACATTGAAAACATCTGAACAACTTATTTTGTGTGCGGAAATACGAATAAGTACTTAACTAATAATCCTTCTTTCCGCATACATTCTCAAAGCGGGCAAGGGTGGTCAATATTGTGCTTATTTCGAGTCAGATATACAAAGCAGATTAATTAAGTAATAAAACTTGTAACAATTATTTAAGCAAACAAATTATTCATATGTGCCAAAAACAATTAAAAACAAACATTCGAGTTCATCGATCTCTGTAATCGCGTATTCATAAGGTCCTTCACAACGCGACGTGCACCAAATACCCCCTTCTAATAAATCATCAATAATAGAAACCATATAAACATAACCATAGTTCGACCTCCCCAAGTCAACTTTGATGATAAGATCTCAATAGAAACACGTGAGCGTCTTAATGAACCGTGACTTTAATGTCAATCACGTCAGCTCTAGCGATTGTAATTAAATCGATTACCGGATTTTCATTTGATTGATTTAATTCTCTTCAGCCAAATAAACAAGAAACTTGCCGCAACATTATGTTAATATCAGAACTTTTTCGTATGTATCTCAAACCTCCCACGGTGTACATGACATAAATCAAAATTCAACATCAACAAACAAAAAAACAAATCGAAGTCATGGAAGTAATGTCATCCCTAAATATTTATTTACAATCTGATGAAATAAAAAAAATAAATAACTGGCTCGCAATGGAAGAAAATAATAACATAACAATTATGTGTCGGCAGAGTTATGATACATTTAATAGCAATTCAGAGGTAATCAGACTAAAAGCCCATAAGAAAAATGTTTAAACACTATTCAGAAACTAGTAATTTAGAGAATCAAAATTATGTCCGGCTACTATATGTCCAGTCCAGAATGTAAACATACGGCCGTCAATGAACCATTGGTTACAGGTATGACATGCAAAGAAAGTGTTTATACATTGTTTTATAAACATCATTATAACTAATGGACAATCGCACGATAACGTCAAGAATATTGAATGTGGACAGTTGTGGCGACTGTGCTCGTTATAGACAGGTCGCCCGACTGGCTCTTTTGTCAATTTATTCGCGACTATTCTTTCCAACGGACAATTATGATAAGAGCGCGGAGGTCCTGTGTGAAGTGGCGTTCGGAACAGGATTCTGTGTGCGGATCGGGTCATGGCATCAACTACGCATATCACTAGGTTATCGAGAACATGCAGTGGCCATATGATAGTTTGTGGTCAGCTAGCAATGTGTGTTTTCTGACCTCCGACTCCCTGGGCTTATAATTCTTATCATCGGGACTTACGCACATAAGATAGCGGATATAATAAATGGGGTATGTTTGCGGATGATTACTCCAGTAATGTCTAAAGAACTAGAGTGACCGGTCTATAATAACAATTGGTGTGTTAATATTTTAAAGCTAGTACTAGTAGTATAACCAGGAAAAAAACAGTGTAAAATAACATATTTTTTAATCTTTCAGGGTGGGAGCGAGCAAACTCGCCGAGGACAAGGCGACGAGGAGAGGTTGTACCGGACCCGAGGACCTAAGTACTCCAGAGTCCCCTCAAGGCCGACACTTTCTGCTTCTACGACCTGTACCTCTCTGGCAGAATCTTGTGGATCCCAAGGGACATTGGTGCCTAATTACGCAACAATCCCAGAAACCGTTTCCACTGAAAGCAGCAGTGAAGACGAACAGGACTCGTTCGAGAACACTCGTCGCCACTTCCAACAACTTCGGCAGATCAGTCTAGGAAACGAGTTTAAGTACAAGATGGAGATGGAAATAAAGAGTGCCAAGGAGGAGAATTTGAGGAATTCGATTCCTTTTGTCAAACAACTAAGCACTGACAGCAGTAAAGTAAAAACGGACTATGCCATCAACGGGGATACTCCACCATATGCTCCGACAACCCAACGACTATTTCTGTGGACACAAGTGAGTTATCTAAGGCTTTTTAATAACCATTGATAGGTTATTTTAATTTCCCGTGTAACAACACCTATTTTTATGATCGCAAACACTTCTATTACGCTGTAAACTTGCGAATAAGTGGAAAATTCTATTTACAAACACCCTTTTATACCAGTAGTAAAATCGGCGATTTCGATAAGCCGATCAAATGAAAAAAGTACTATGCAGCCGTGAAACTTTTCCTTTGGATTCAAGAGTTCAGTCAATAGCTAAACGTGTTCAGGTGTGATCAACACCTTAGATCAAAACTCAGTTTTATAAAAGATAGAGTGATGATGATATTCTCAATAACAACGAACGATATTGCTAACGCTATAACCACGAATAGGAAAGCTGTAAGTTTATTTTCGTTTACACGTTTGCGAAATAAAACCGTATGTACCTTTCAGATTATGTCCATTAGGTACACCGGACTGGTAAACTTAGGACTGTATATATGCTGAATGTAAATAACTTTATAATATGGGTGCAGGGGTGGCAAGGGGTACATAATAAAAGCCAACCGCCCACGGAACTTCATAGCCTCCTAGTAAAAGTCCGCGACACTACGTATAACGAATATTTTCTCTTTTGCGATTGACTTTGTATGTTACAGCGCATTTTGACTAAATGTGTGAATGAGTTCAATTTAAGTTCTACAATGTCTTATGAAGGATCATTGCAGGTGAACTGCATAAAAGACATATTAAAATTTGTGCATAACATAGTCTTTAACTGTTTTTTGTTGTTGTTTCAGCTTTTGGCCGCATTCGCTGTGTCTATGGGGTCGTTGATTGTCGGCTTCTCGTCCGGCTATACTTCTCCTGCATTGATAAGCATGAACTCTACGCTCCACATGACTAAAGAAGAGGTAAGTTGTGTTTTTTTTTAAATATCTGTTAAATGTAAAAAAATAGTTAGCAAACTGCTAGTGTCATTTTGACCTTCACATCCATCTAAAAGAGAATTTTATTTTGGAGTCAGCCAATTTAAGCTATAGGTATGATATTAAATGTTTTTGGTTTGGCTTGTTATTAGAACTGAATCTAATAAATAACGTTTGTAATTAATCGAATTGAAAGTTAAGAGTTATTAAACTACATAACCAATTTCACAAAAATATAATTTTCATTTTCTCTCTATTACAGTCAACATGGGTCGGCGGTCTTATGCCTCTGGCTGCGTTGGTGGGTGGCGTCGCAGGAGGA
This sequence comes from Heliothis virescens, assembly GCA_002382865.2. NCBI lineage: Eukaryota > Metazoa > Arthropoda > Insecta > Lepidoptera > Noctuidae > Heliothis > Heliothis virescens. The sequence continues at coordinate 9,031,301 of NWSH02000517.1, forward strand.
CCTCTGATAGAATGCATTGGAAGACGATGGACCATAATGGGAATGGCTTTTCCATTCTTCCTCGGTTGGATTCTCATAGCAACTGCATCAAACGTGCTAATGGTGTTCGCTGGAAGAGTTTTCTGTGGAGTGTGTGTCGGAATAGTCTCCCTTGCATTCCCAGTTTACCTCGGCGAAACACTACAGCCCGAAGTACGAGGTGCATTTGGACTATTGCCTACTGCTTTTGGTAACACTGGAATACTTTTATCATTTTTTGTGGGAAGCTACCTGGACTGGTCGAAACTAGCATTCTTCGGAGCTGCACTGCCGGTACCATTCTTCTTGCTCATGCTGCTGACACCAGAAACCCCACGCTGGTTTGTGTCCAAAGGCCGTACCGAAGATGCTCGTAAAGCGCTCCAATGGCTCAGAGGAAAAAATACTAATGTTGACAAGGAAATGAAGGATCTTACACGTACTCAAGCTGATTCGGATAGAACAGGAGGAAATGCCTTCAGACAACTTTTTACTCTAAAGTACATGCCCGCTGTCCTTATATCACTCGGATTGATGTTGTTTCAACAGTTAAGTGGTATTAATGCAGTCATCTTCTACGCCGCATCAATCTTCAAAATGTCTGGAAGCACTGTTGATGAAAATTTATCTAGTATCATAATTGGAATCGTCAACTTTGTTTCAACATTTATTGCCACCGCTATCATTGACCGCTTGGGACGTAAAATGTTGTTGTACATTTCTTCAGTTTCAATGATAGTTACTCTAGTTTCACTGGGAGCGTACTTTTATGTAATGGATTCAGGAGTTGATGTCCAGGCTTTTGGATGGTTGCCACTTGCTTGTCTTGTGATTTATGTACTGGGATTCTCTATTGGCTTTGGACCCATCCCGTGGCTCATGTTAGGCGAAATCCTACCATCCAAAATCCGTGGCACAGCTGCATCTCTTGCGACTGGATTCAATTGGACGTGTACCTTCATTGTCACTAAAACTTTCCACAATATCATCGACGCCATTCACATGTACGGCACGGTGTGGTTGTTTGCTGTCATTTGTTTAATTGGGCTGTTTTTCGTAATATTCTTTGTCCCCGAAACTCGAGGTAAAAGTTTAGAAGAAATTGAAAGGAAATTAACGGGGGGTTCACGTAGAGTGCGGCATATCAGTAGCAGTAAGCAACCACAAAATGGCTGTTAACTCCCAAATTGTTTAATGTCTAGGAATAATGTACATTCCAAAATATCAAGTGATGAACTGTGTTAGAAAGCAAATTTTAGAATATGTAATTAGGCAAAGCACTGAATCAGTGCGGGCTGAAGACTGAATGGGAATGTAGCCATAAGATTTATATTAATAGGTGTAAATAATAGACAATTAGTTTAGTTTTTAGAATGTCTTGAAACAGTTCCTTTAGTTGTAAAATTGTAGTAGCATTCCGCTCTGCGACAGTGCTCGCTATTATTCAAGTTCCTTGATAACAATGTACTGGATCTGTTTTGGAAGACTCGCGCGTATTTAAAACTATTGTGTAGTAAATTGTACATAGGAGAACAATAGCATATCCTATAGAATTGTATTTAACTGTACAATCGATAAAATTAACAATTAGCATTGCAATTAGACTCAAATCACTCATAGAGAGAGAGAGAGAGCTTGTCATAAAATTTTACTAAATAGATCTGTAACCTATTTTAATAATGATCATGACAAATTTGTTTAAGTAGATACTGTAGTAACCAAATAATTGTTTTAAGTTGCTTGTATAATATAATTTGATCTTCCGTTTACACTATATATGAAGACTTCGTATATTATGGAGTCAGTATTTATTGTTGTTATTTTTAATACAAAATAATTTATAATTTAATTCTTTGTGGTTTTATTTGCTATAACTTTAACAGTCTAGAATTCATGGAACAACGAAGACTATTTCAGACTGACTGAAATTCTGAATATACGATATCGATCCCTACATCATCGTGCCATTTTGAACCCAATTAACAACAATATCATATACTTACAAGGAAACTACCTATACTTCTTAGTAGACAAAGTTATTATTATAGTGATAACAGTGTGTTATTGTCCCGAATGATAACACAGGATCGACACAAGACGCTCTCGTCATTGAACTATATACTATTGTTATTATAGTAATGAACAAGCCCAATGCCTCCGCATACACGAGGGCACGATAGTCAAAAAACCCAAGATCAAAGTTTAATGTGATCAAAAACATTCCGCAGAAGATAAAAATATTTAACTATTATCGCAATTCGACTAATTACGTGGAAACTAAATATTGTTCGTTGTATGCGAGAAACAGAAATCGTATTTGCCTTTATTTGGAATACATTTATTAAGATTTTTCCGAAGTAATGAGCCTTCTGTAGACTCTGCTTCACTTTGCGAGTAAACTAAAAAACATCTACCACCATCATCTAGATCAGTGGCTCTTAACCTTTTTGTCCTGAGGGACCATTTGTCAAAATTTTCGTCATGTCGCGGACCACCCAGTTGTTCTGGAGGTAATGTTCAATAAAGAAATGTAAGTAATTATAAGGGATTTTCTTAGATTTCAACTAATACCCACCACCGATTAAGAACCACTGATCTAGATAGCCTTTTCCTAACTATTTTGGGGTCGGTTTCCAGTCTAACCAGATACAGCCGACTACCAGTATTTTACATGTCAGTTATTTACAGTCCCGTAAGAAAAAATATTTTAGCTTAGATTACGATTTAATAAGGAAGGCTTAATAGAATGCTTATTTTTATCTACTTTAGACTACTTTTTATCCCAGTCGGTGAAATAATTACTACGAAACGAAAGTTATAGCTAGGTGTTCGACTCGTTATATGTACGAGTAACCATCAAACTATTTCAAATATGTTCAGTGTTTATTTTTTTTTCTTCAAATGTACAGGCTCGTTGTGATCGCACCCATTTTTGGAATATTGGTATATTCGAATAATAATATTTTGTTAATAAACGCTAATTAGATCGTAAATATGCTGTTAATTACCGTAAGAAGATAAGATAAATATTATTTCTCAATGTTTTAACTCAGCATGTAAAGCTTAATTAAAATACATGTCAACTACGCGCCGGCTACGAATTACCTACGGCTTGGTTACGTCTCGGCTACGTGTTCGTTACGAGCCGACTACGCAATGGCTACGAGCCGACTACGCAACAGCTACGAGGCGACTACGCAATGACTACGATTGGACTACGCGTTAGTTACGACTATCACGTAGGCTACGAGGCGACTACGCATCAACTAAGAGTGCACTACGTGTTGGTTACCTATAGTAGTTTTTTTTATTTTAGTTAAGCCTTACCTACGGATTCACGGAGGCTGTAAATATTTCATGTACCGTTCAATTTTGTTAGTTGTCTTTATGAACACAAATATTATAAGAAATGTTTTTTGCATATACAAACCGCAGTAAACAGCTAGTAACAGAGGCGTATTCATAGCTGTTTCGTAATATTTATGACATAGGTTCAAACTCAAACGGCTGATGATCGTTGAGTTTTGTATCTACTTTGTTTGATTTTATGTTTCACTGAAGGACAAGTGCAAAAAAACGATTGATTAGTTAGTATGATATCAAGTTCTACCCTACGCATTTCTAATTTGACAGAAAGCATTCTACGCACTTAGCATTATAAATACATACTTTGTTAGCAGAACGAAATTCCAAAGAAATGTAAAAATACAACGTGCATTAATTGTTATTGTTAAACAAAGCGACCTTTTTGTCATACAAATAAAAGAAAAGAGAAGAGAAGAGACCATACTATTTTTAAAGTATTGTAAAAATCTGAAATGTATTAGTTATTGTCTTGTTGATCTGTATAGCATTTTATAGCTTTACATTCACATGTTGACATGTCAACATATGGAACACATGCTAGCCGATTAGATCAATAAAAACTGTTTACACCTTTAAGATCAGGATAAACAAAATACATTGACAGCTAGACAAGAGTGTTTAGCACTCTTGTCTAGCTGTCAATGTATTTTGTTTTGATCTGTAAAAAACATTAAATCACTAGCTATTCCTTATTAGAAAATATAAAAGCAATTAGAGGGAAGTACATGTTAAGTAGGTACCTACCGACATAATGTAAGTAATATGCAATCAAAACCTTTTCTTGATTTCATATTTAAAATTACAAAAAATATTATGAAGAATTATTTTTAAGAAAACTTCAACTTTGAATGGTTTTTAGGGTTCCGTAGCCGAATGGCAAAAAATGTACTAAAAGCTAAAAAATAAACAAAATAAAACAAATTTTAAACATATGCATTGATTACACTAAAATAAAATCGTGGGGCACGTGTAATATTTTATAATCGTCAGTTAAAATGTGCCCCACGATTTTATTTTAGTGTAATCAATGCATATGTTTAAAATTTGTTTTATTTTGTTTATTTTTTAGCCTTTAGTACATTTATCTGCAACATTTTTCTGTTTACCATAAAACCGTTTAACTTAAAAAGTTTTTTTTGCCTTTTTTATTTTTAAGTTTTTAGTTTTTATTTCTCATTCTATTTAAGCGGTGGCCATCTTGGATTTTGATTTTGTATACTGCACTGTATTCTACTTAACAAGCCCTTTCATTTGATATCCATATTGATGGGATTAAATAAAAAGTAAGTTGTCCGCCATATTGTAGCGGCGGCCGTCTTGGATTCTGATTTTGTACACTGCACTGTATTCTACTTAACAAGCCCTTTCATTTGATATCCATGTTGATGGGATTGATAAAACCTAAGTTATCCGCCATTTTGTAGAGGCCGCCATCTTGGATTTCAATTTTTTATAGTATATTGTATTCTGCTTGTTGAGCCCTTTCATTTGATACCCATATTGATGGGATTAATGAAACCTAAATTATCCGCCATTTTGTAACGGCGGCCATCTTGAATTTATAATGATAATGAATAAACATAATTGTATTGTCACCAAAATCCAAAGTGTATACAAAATTTCAGATTAATCGGTTGACAGGAAGAGGGTGAAATTTGAATTACTAAATTTGACCCAAGAATAAATAAAACAAACGGGGTGAGCTAAATATAAAATAAAAAAAAACCGTTTAAAAACGGGGTGAGCTAAATAAAACCGTTTAATAAATAAAACCGTTTAATAAAAACGGAACCCTTATAGATTCGTCATGTCTGTAAGTAATATGCAATCAAAACCTTTTCTTGATTTCATATTTAAAATTACAAAAAATATTATGAAGAATTATTTTTAAGAAAACTTCAATGGTTGAACTTTGAATGGTTTTTAGGGTTCCGTAGCCGAATGGCAAAAATCGGAAACCCTTATAGATTCGTCATGTCTGTCTGTCCGTCCGTCCGTATGTCACAGCCACTTTATTCCAAAACTATTAAGACTACACAATTCAAACTCGGTAAGTAGATGTATTACATTGACCGCTTTACGATTCCTATACAAAAATAAAAAAATAATAATATTAGAGGGGGGCTCCCCATACATGGAACTGAAACCAAAAAATTTTTTTTCATCTTACCTATACTTGTGGGGTGTCTATAGATAGGTCTTTAAAAATGAGATTGAGGTTTCTAAAACCATTTTTTCTCAAAGTCAATCATTTCAGAGTAAGACACTTTCAAAGTGCTAAAACGTGTGTCCCCCCCCTGTAATTTCTAAACTACCAAAGTGAAAAATCTAAAAAAAAATATATGTTATAGATCTTAATAAAAACTATCAACCAAAATTGGTTTGAACGAAATACAGTCAGTAGTTTTTGAGTTATAGCACTTTTTTAGTAACCGCAAATTATAACTTTGTTTTTCATGTATTTGTTTGAAAAACAAAGTTATTTTTTGTTGCCGAGAAATGTTCGTGTTTTGGCTAATTGTAGGTAATAGGTACGTTTATTTTTCATAGATAATGGAACGGAACCCTTCGCGCGCGAGTCCGACTCGCACTTGGCCGGTTTNTAAGATTCCAAGTTACGGTTAACAATTAGACAAGTTACTAGTTTACTTTCTGGTCCACTGATACCAAATGCTCGAATATCCATTAAAAGACGTGATGTCTTCTGACATACTCACCTACGTGTAGTACAGACAACAGCACATCAAGTTACCACAATCTATCAAATTTCTGCAATAGATTTTCAACCTTATCACAATAGAGGTAGGTTAATGTTCGATTGGTTAAATTTGACAGATTCGTATACGTTGACCTGCTGTCGTCTGTACATTAGGCGCCTATCTCTTGAACTTAATGAATGGATCCCCCTACCTCTTGATGTAGGAACTTTTGCTTCTGTGAGTTCTTTCTTCAATCGATAGAACATAATCTCTATCATACGAGGATCTCTCAACTATTACGCATGACTTTCACGAGTCTTTTTAGTTTAACCTCTAATCAACGAGGAATGTATGGGAAAAATTAAATAAGGTAAAGTGATATGTATAGTACAAAATGCAATAGCGTCAAGCAAGAGAAGGTAATAGGGGCTCCTGATAGCTGTTATAATTATACACGTATTTCTATTGTTGTTAACTGCAGATATAACATACCTACAGAATAGAATATAATGAGGAAAATTGCTGGATTCTGGTACAGACAAAATTAGCAGCATTGGTAACAAGTGTAACTGCAATTCACGCAATACACACATGGTCGATATTCTTTTGTTTCACCTCAATATTCATTTGCATTGAGATGATAATAACAATTTTGCTTTCTTATATGGAAAAAACAGAGAGATATTATGATCTACTTACCCATTTTTAAGATGCTTACTAAGATAACATAAAATATTATGTGTTAGGAAATAATCTCCGCATTTTTACAATACCACCAATAACAATAAAAAATATTTACTTATCAATTCTATTATGATACGTGCTAATACTACTAAAGATGGACAACCTTATTAAAAAGTACTAAACTTTGCGAATGTATACAACCTTCATGGAACCTAATCTTATGAGTTAACCAAACATAGACCACAGCGCGAAATATTAATGCACACAACACTAGCCAATAGTGTCAAAAATAAATTTATGTTGGGGTTGTTTTTAGTTAATTCATATTTCGATAAATCGAAAGTCATCATTAATTTCAAGTTAGTCAACAAAAGCTCCACACTTTGGCAAAATAACAATTAATTGCATTAATTACTACAGCTAGAGTGTGAAGGAGGTCTTTATAATAAAGGTATCAATAGATAACTTTGTGTAAACCCTACTGAAACTTACATTAGTTCAGTATCCCTGACAGCTACCCCCATCCTCAGGAATCCAAAAACCATAAGTCTCTCTGATGGAGTTTTTTTTCTTACATTAGTTCGAAGTCTCTGTTTTGAATCAGACAGCCTCGATCTAGCCAATCGGTTTTGTCAATCAATTTGTGCCCATATAAATCGCAGCGAGTGTAGCGCGACAAACTCATTTCTTCAGTAACCTAAGTCGAGAACACATACAGTGCAGTGGTGAACATTATAACAAGTGTTAAGTGATTTTTCATGAACAGGTCAAAATACCACGTTAATCATGAAGATTTTAATGAGAGCAGATACACATTACAGCATACAGTACACCAGTGATTATGAGAAACCTAAATACACATTTTCACAGGTTTGAAATATTTTTAGTGAATTGTAGTATCGGACATAATTTCAAAGGATATCCTGAAAAAATATTCAGTGTTTCAAAGAATATTGGTCATTGAATTTTATTTTAAGTTTGACATTTATTGAATTGGTAATAAACCCGGGTTATCCTTTCATTATTTTCGTTACATCGGAATAAAGCCTACTGGATTTATAATTACAAATATGTCATCTAAAACTGCAGGCAAAATATATTCATTACTTTTTATGATTGCTGTTAATTCCGTGTACTAAAATGCGAGTCGTCCAATTGCGCCTAGTTAATTAGTCTGCTGCCACTCGGTTAACATTCAACTCAGTTTTCGTCCCTTGTATGAAATAAATTCACTTACTAGGTATCGGAAAATTACTATTTCCTTTTTCAGATTCAATTAAAATAGTCCTCAGTCGGTGCAAGTGAAGCAAGATTTTCTCGCATTTTCTTATAATTTTCCGTTCAAGTCATGCATTATGAATTTTTACGGCACATTATGTTATCAACATGGTATAATTTTACTATAATAACAACTGCAATCAACAAATCTCGAACCACCCATGACTAAAATTAGAGACCAAGTATATTTAAACGATATTTAGCTGTTAATTTTTTGAACTTGAATAAAACTTAGAGAGCAGGGAAAGGCTGGAAATTAAAGCGAAGTAAACTCAACCAAGATACACGTGAAAGATAGATATTTTTTATTAAGAAATTACCCACGTGCAGGAGTTATAATGTCGTGTCCATCTTACAGTCTCACATTATAGGATAATAACGTCCACTGACTAGTTCACCTATTTAATACAGGTACGTCTACACTGTAAAGCTCGATGTAATCTCCAATTTTGATTACACGTGAGCAGGCTGTAAACGAGCGCCTATAAAAATCGTACGCCTTGTCTTGAGCGACGCAATATGATACCGCGTGAGTGTTATATGATTGTACCCCGAAGTACCTACTCTTAAACCACTCCCCGCAACCGGATAAAAAGTAACCTACGTGGTATTCTGATGTATAAGCTAAGAATATAATATTTTTGTTATTTGCACTCAAATGTACTCATGCCTTAAACTATTTGTTTTTACAAAACAAATTAAAACTGTCATCCGCTGGGGATGCTAAATATAAAAGCAATTACGTTAGAATTGCCCATTTATTACAGTGTCGATGTGTAAGTGGACCCAATCAGAGTCAATGATTGCTTAAATTAATAGAAGGCGGTTTGCGTCGCATCGCACACGCCTCCATGCAAATAACGTCATGCTTTGAATGAACCGAAAATATTGCGAAGCTGCAACTATGATTTCTGTTTACGTATTCTATATACTGTTCTAAGTATTTAACTAGTTAAATCAAATGATTATTAGGTCCTATTTATTCTGGACATGACTTGTATGTAAGGCCCATTAAGTACGTTCGGGACATAAAATAAATAATGATACTTAAGCTTTGAATTAGTCGTTTCCATTTAACTTCAGCAGAAATATGTTTTCAATTTCAGGTTTTGGCTGCTGTGGCAGTGTCTATGGGCTCCATGATCATAGGTTTCTCTTCGGCGTACACGTCTCCAGCGCTCGTGACAATGAAGAACAGTACTATCATTTCAGTCACAGACGAGGAGGTAATTGACTAGTAATTTATCAACTACAATTCAGTTTTAATGTTCATCTGATGATCTTATAAATCCTTTTTTTTTCAACAGGCAAGTTGGATTGGCAGCTTGATGCCCCTAGCGGCCCTCGTAGGTGGCGTGGTTGGTGGACCATTAGTAGATTATATTGGCAGACGCAGAACCATTTTATTCATTGCACCCCCTTTCTTCGTCGGTTGGATTCTAATAGCCACAGCAAGGATAATACACTTAGTATTGACTGGACGTGTTGTCTGCGGTCTCTGTGTCGGTGTCGGCTCTCTCGCGTTCCCTGTCTATCTCGGGGAAACTATACAACCTGAAGTCCGCGGTACGCTAGGTTTATTTCCAACCGCTATTGGAAATATCGGTATATTAATTTGTTATGCGGCTGGAAAATACCTTAACTGGTATGAACTAGCGTATCTAGGTGCAGCATTGCCAATTCCCTTTTTTATTTTAATGCTTATGATCCCAGAAACTCCTCGTTGGTACATATCTCGTGGGCGTAATGAGGAAGCCCGACAAGCGCTACAATGGCTTCGAGGCAAGAACGCCAAAATTGACAATGAAATTCGTGACATAGCTCTATCAGATGCAGAAATGGGAAAAGAAGGCATAAAACTTAAAGAACTTTTCAGCATTAAATATATGAGATCAATATTAATTTGCTTGGGCCTAATGACCTTTCAACAATTATCAGGAATCAATGCTGTCATATTTTACACGGTTAGTATATTTAAGATGTCAGGTAGTTCAGTAGACGGCAATTTGGCAACAATTATAGTAGGAGTAGTTAATTTTGCATCAACCTTCATAGCTACTGCTCTTATCGATCGTGCGGGACGCAAAGTGCTACTTTACATATCTTCTGTAACCATGACCCTTACATTAGTTGTACTCGGAACATTCTTTTATGTCCAAACTGATTTAGAAATTGATGTATCAGATTTAGGATGGATACCGCTGACCTGTATTATGGTATATTTATTAGGCTTTTCCTTAGCTTTTGGCCCTATTCCGTGGTTGATGATGGGTGAAATTTTACCAGCAAAAATACGGGGTGGTGCAGCATCTATCTGTACGGCATTTAACTGGTTATGTACTTTCACGGTTACAAAAACATTTCACAACATACTCGTCGGCATCGGTCCGGCTGGTACGTTCTGGCTATTTGGGTGCATTTGTTTCGTGGGTTTATTCTTCGTGGTAGTGTTTGTGCCAGAAACCCGAGGCAAGAGTCTTGAACAGATAGAGAACAAGCTAACAGGAAGAGCTAGCACAAGAACTCGTAGGATGAGTTCTATCGCGAACATTAAGCCATTGCCGAATGGATGCTAACTATTAGAGAGACTAGATACGGGTTGTGAAATGTTGTTTTTAGGGCCAATCGGTTTCTTAAAATTTAAATAAATTGTTCCCTCCAATTGTTTCAATGTATAATTCAAGCATTTTCAGCTTAACAAACACAATCACAGCATTTTTATTCATTACATATTACATTTCTTTTTTACCAAACACTATGTATCCTGCCTCAATCTCGAATCACCTTGAATCTTCTCAAAATTTTTACTTAATAAAAAACAACAGAAACAAGTACATAAAATATAAATAAGCAAATCTCATTAAATGAGTCTAGCTAGAATTAAGCTAATTATTTTATTTCTAGTTTTATAGTTAGATTGTTTACTGGATAATGTAAATATATTTTAATGTTTCTAATTTATTTTTAAATTATAGTAGGTAAGTATTGGTGCACCAAAAATGATATGTTAAGCTTAAGCCTAATGGTAGGTAGTTTTATATTTGATTGAAACCAAATATATTGTTTTCTAAGACCTTACTTTTATTTAAAACCTTCATTACATCCAATAAATAAACTTTTGCAATGTTTTAAATGATTAAAATAATTGCAGTTCAAATTGGATGTATCATATCACACACAAGAACTATATACTGTTTAGATTCTAAGCTTCACTTGATGAAGACTGAGGTTGGATTCCTATGTAATGTTTACTTTTACAGTTTCTAGGAGTTTGCAAAGCTTAATAAAAGTGGAAATAACATAGATAATGTTATGAAAATTTCATGTCCTGAACACAGAGTTAGGAGAAAGCAATATCAATTATAATTGGAGGATTTTTGTAAACTTAAAGTGATTGCAGTTTTGTAATTGAAATCTAACTTCATTGAAATTAAAACTAGCATGTCTAATTTGTTCAATTTTAATGGCAATACATTTATCAGTACCAGTAGTGCATGTATGACATTATTAATTATGTATTTCCTCAAGCATAGACTATCTGTTTTCATTATTACTCAATTATTCTATGTTCCAGCATCCAAAGAGTAAGTTGACACATACTTCGGATTTGGCAACAGAATGTATGAACAATATGAAGAATGTAAGTGCCAGAGATGTTCAAATGACACCCGGGCTGCACAAATTTAAATATCTTAAAACAGAAGAGCTCTTGGCTAAGTCAAAGCCGTGCAGATCGATTGATCATAAGGTTAAGCAACACTTGGAGTGGTAGATCCGTAAATGGGTGACTGTCTTGTCAGAATGAGTTCATCCGTGTTTTGGAAGACACTATAACTTGGTGGGTCTCAGCTGTCATATGAATATCTTTAGCAGTCAATACAGGTAGTCAGAAGCCAGAGTCTGACAATGAGTCTTACCAATGGGTATTGGGTTGACTGGGTAACTGGGTTGTGAAGGTCAGGTAGGGAGCCGCTCCACGTAAAACACTGGTTCTCAGCTGCCTCCGGTTGACCCCATAGTTGGGAAAAGGCTAAGCAAATGGAATGTAAACCTGCCAATTACACAGACTTTTGAACATAAAAGCAAAGGTTTTATACTCAAAAACATCAAGAGGCATTGTGATTGGCAGTTTTACATTTGCCTTACTAAGCTATAAACACAGTGAGCAGTACCTAATGTGTAAAGTTAAAACAAATTACTTGAAGTTATGAAAGTCTTTTATTTTATGATAAAATGGACTTATTGCCAAGAACTGGGGCTAATTCTAGCTAGAGTAATGATTGTGACTTAAAAACATGATATGAACTTGAATCATGATTTCAACAAAACCATAAATTAGGTGAAAAACGAATCGCTTTATGAATGTTGTGAAAAATCGTAATGAGATTTTAAACAATGATGCCGGAGGGCCACGGAGGAGGACCACTGTACTCTAACATGGATAATAAATATTATGAAACCTTTATGGATGAGATATTTATGACTTACCCATGACCTGGACGCGGCAAATAGCACAGGTATCGCACTCGACGTCCCAGCTCCACATGGCTACTGCATTCCACTTTTTCAAAGTAAACATTTTGTCTGGCTTCTGACCATCGTTATCTCCTCGTTCCAAAGCATCACAATCTTCTCCTGACATCATAAGAATGATAAAAACAGAAATAAATATATTTCACTTTGTTATTATTTACTTCGTCGTTTTTGACGTTTAAATTAAATTGAAGTTTGACTTAAAAGTATTTACGAATTATGCTTCTGATTTGAAAGTATAAAACGAAAATGAGAATAAAGAGATGCAGATAAGATATTCATAAGCAATATATACATAAAAAACATATTTCATCAAAACTAAAATTTGCTTAACTTCATAATTTATTACAATTGTCAATTAAAATTGTTTAAAATTTACGAATGACAAATATTACTAGCTTTGTAACGCACCGCATACTGTCAATGTCATCCAGTACGTTCCATTACACGCAATTGAGGTTCAGTTTTTAAACTGTTTTTATTGTAATAGGATCGGTCTGAGTAGGTATGCTGAGTATGCGGTACAGCAGGTCAATCTACCCGAATCTGTCAAAATTGAAAATCGAATGCAGAAATTGGAGAGATTGTGGTAACTTGATGTGCTGTCTGTACATACATAGGTTTTCTCTTTCGTCGGTCCGAGGCGAGGGATTGGTAGTAGAGTTAAGTAGGTACAGTGTTGTAGGTAAGTACCTATCTTTACTACTGTCTCTACCTATCGTTGTATTAGCTTGTTATAATTTATTTGAATTTATATTAATGAAATTATAGAAATTTATAGAAAATAAAAACATCCTGGTGTGTAAATTAAGTATATTTATTTGTAAAAAAAAACGAAAACATCTTACAGAAACTGAATAAATGCGTTCGTAGACTTATAAGTTCTAGGAATAACTAGTCTTCTACTTCGAATATATTAAAATAAACTTAATTACAATATAACAATAGAAGGTAGGTATACATGAACTGGTATAATCGATACGTAGTAGATATTAGAATTTAGGGAATGTTAAACATTTATTTAACATAATGACTAGGTACCCTGTAATTACTTATTCACACTATTTAGGCACCATAGATCTATGAAAAAGATAAAATACATAAATAAATATAAAAGTATGTAGGTATAGGCATGTCGGAAGAACTGTAAAATCATAGCGTATCTTTCAGAAAAAAAGCGATCCTCTTAAAATAACGTCTTGTTGTCATTTTCGTCATTCGTTACAATAAGCTAACTAGAAGGTATTAAAAATAATCGGTAGGTTTAACTCTAATAATAAAAGATAATTATGAAGAATATAAGGTGAGGTACAAGGCGGAGAGCAGGACGAGGAAGCTAGCTGTGATACTGCTGGCGCCGCTGAAACATCCCAGCTCTTCTATTTGTATTTGGTACCTGATGTTGTAGGGGAACCTGCAGTTTGCATCTGTGGAAAAAAGCGTTTTTATTATTAATCTATACTTAATTATACATTGTTTGGGATTATTTTATAAGACTTATTTAAAAGAGCGCAATAAACTAAACTAACTAACTAAATTTTTCAATTGGACTTGCAGTCCAGTTTATTTTTTTGTAGATTCCAATGGTCTTTGTGGTTTACCTGTGCATGTAGCGCTGACGTAGGAGCCTGCTGCGACCCCGGTGTCCGATTGAACAGAGATGTAGAGTGGGGAGCACTCGTTGATGTACCACCACCCGGAGCAGGCGTTCTGCAGAACGATCTCCACATTACCAGTGTTCAACGTCTGGCATGTCACCGCTGCGCTTTCGTCGTCCGTTGATGTTGATGTAGTTGAGTTGCGTCTGAAAAAGAAAATCGAGGCTTAAGTATGAACCTTACAAGATACCTAATCTTTATTGGAGAAGCTGGACGTACTCCACCCTTATCATGTCTTTTTCCGGTAGATACCGGAACTTATGAACCTCTTGAAGTGGCGCTGATTCATTTGTATATCAACATATTTCATACTTCATTCTTGGAATGAACAAGCAATCTTTATATCCGGTAAATATAACACACTTGTTTATCTACATACCATTTTATTTCTTTATCTTGGGCGATATTTGAGATAATAGTATTTACCTGGGCTGAACGACGGTTCGAGAATAACAGACGATGAGAGCGCCTAATCCTGTGCCACTGCGGGACACCCTGACTTTTCTGTTATCATTATGTTCAAAGAAGTAGTTGGCACTCAGACTATAGAAGTTAATATAACCAGGTTCAACAAAGTCATCAAACTGTCTTGTGCCAGAGGAACCTCCCTCGAATATGAAACCACACGTCGGGTTGACGATTCTTCTACCAACTGCAAGAAAAAATCACATGCTTGAATATTATCGTAGATGCAGTAGACTTAAGCAGACGAAGATATGAAAGTAGCATTTCTTCCTGACCCTATACACCTGACTGACTACACAACTTTACGTCCACTTACCACTTTGAATCCGACGAAGGACAGGACCCATACTATTATCTAAATCGGTTCCCGCTGTATTCAATGCCACAGTGAAAATGTCATTATACATGTCTCGAGCGTAGCTCCATAGGGTGTCGAACTGATTTGTGGCGCTCACATATAAAACCCTCACATCTGGAAGAAGAAGAAAAAAATATGATAGTAAGCACAGAACAGATAAAGGAGGTTATATGTTCTGTGATAGTAAGGTAGTTCTAAAATTGTTGAGGTTCGCACTCATTGCTGTTCTCACCTGGTAGGGTGTTGTTTATCTCTCGCGCCTGTTCCCAGGCTAGGTTGGTTGTCTGCAAGTTGCCGGTGTTAGTCAGATATACTAGAACCGAAGAGTTACCACCAACATAGTTTCTCAAGCTCTCATTGAGGGCTGTTTGTTGTAACAGCAACTTGATGTTAGTCAAACTGGTTTCTAGATTCACTCCTGCTATTACTGTAGGACAAAAAGGCGATCAATAAAAACTTTGTAATAATTAGGTGTACTTAGCAGATATTATGGAATGTCGTCTTAAAACTTACTTGATGCGTGTGTGGTAGCATTGTAGGCAGCGTAGAAATCAGCCGGAGAGTATGTTGTGTTAACGATTACACTCCCATCAAATGCGCTTAGTAAAGTAACACTAGATCCGTATTTGCCCACCTCAATAGAGTCTACCAAGTAAGAGATGGCGGGGGCTATGAGCTGGAACGACCACGAGGAATCTAGTGCAATGTACAGGTTCGTTCTAAGACGGAAATCGTTGCTCTGAGTTGAGGTTGTCGCGCAGTCCATGTCGGTGAGTGTATTGACTGAACAAAAAAACACAATTTAAAGTCTAAGCATAATTGTATTATATATAGCATATAGAATTGTAGATATACTCACTGTAATTTTGCAAGTTAGTAACGGCACTTGTTACGAGCTGGTCCAGGCCCCCTATGATAGTTCCTCGCAGCGGCATGTTGGTGTCCAAAGCGGCGGCAAACGCGTGGGTTTCACTAACTAAGTTGTCATTAGTTACGTACTGTTGCATTAATGCGCGGCGATTGCAAGCTCGCAGGTTAGAATCAAAGGCACCATTCTGAAAAACATGAAAAGAAACAATTTTTTTAATTGATCACACTATTATGAACGAATATAAAATTGCAACATAGGTATTCATTTTTTACAGATTGTCTTGTAAAAAACATATACAGTAGGATTTTGAAAAAAAAACAACCAATTCTTACCCTTTGAGAGTAATACATATCAAGGAGCTGTGATAACTTCAAAGAGCTGAAAGTGCTCAACAGCCCAGTGATTGTGCTACCCAGGACGAAACCATCGATATCTCCTCGAATTTCAGGGTCAGTCATCTCCACGTTGTTTCGACTCGTCAGCATGAAGTGTCTTGGAGCCTGCGTGCTGTTCCAGTTGCCACCAGTACCGACAGATATGGAAGTGCTGCCTCGCTCCGTGCCTTGGATAAGCACCGCCTCAGCTAAGTCACCTGAAAGACAGAAATGAGAAAATTAGATACTATACTGAATACGAAAATTGGAGAGTATGTAAAACAAGGACTCACCAGCTAGCGTTGCTGGGTAGAGCGAAGTCACAGTTTGTTGAACATTTCTATAGTTAACGTTGCTCGCGTCCCTGACCAAGTCCAGAATGTTTACTCGCTGCGGCTGCGCTCCTGCCGCTATACCCGCGATCAGGTTTCCAGCTGAGACTGCGCCCCAAGCGGTTTTGATCACGCCGCCCAGTAGTGGGCAGGTGCTCTCAGCCACCTGACGTTCAGATAGCGACCCACCGTTGCCCACATTACTGAATTCTACATCGTTATTTGGATCGTAACGCCTCATCTTTCCGTTTTTGTTGGCGGATTTTCTGGAAAACAAAGCAATTAAAAACTGTATGGTAACACCATAGCATTTGTAATGGCCGTTTTGATGTTACAAATAAGTAAACGGGAGTTACCCTTTATGCCTTATTAATTGAATTCCATCACGATAATTATTATGCAAGGTTGACTTTATACTCACAAATCCGCTGGTTTCAAAATTTCAACATCTTCGCTAATAGAACGCCTGGTTCGCGCAGATCTGAAATATCTGTATTGCGACAATTGTGAACAGGTATTCTCATCACCTCGTACTCTTGCGTCCACCGTCGTAGATAACATGTGATGAAGCGTACACTGAAATACAAAAAATAAATCATACTAAAATCAAGAAAAGAAATCATACTAAAATTAATACTGAAATCAAGAAGCATTTTTAATTTAATTAATAGTTTGTAAATAAACAAAAAGTTACCGTCAACTCCATTGAAATGGTGTCGTTGCTCAAAACTTGCAAGTTGTTGGGAATGAGCCTCGTTAACAAAAGCCTGTGACGATGGAACGAATGGAACGTTGGGGCAAACGGCAGCACATTCGAGGAAGTGATAGAGTTTTCGGGCTGATGGAATTCAATACCATCTTGACGGTACCTGAAAAGCGTAAACAGGGGGAAATTAAAATAAGGACGTCAAACTAAATTTTGTTGAAAGTGCAAAGCATGTTGATAAGTAATCACTTACGTGTGAAGAAGTACCGCGGAAAGCTGTCTCAAATCCATATTGACATTAGGATTGTCTTCTATTTTCCTTATGATGTCAATGAGAACTGGTACAGTGACTGGAGGCAAGTTGTTCCTGTTCATGAGCAATGGGTTTCTGTAGCACTCGCTCAGTGTGTCAGCAACCCTGGTTTGTGCTGTCTGCTGCGCGTGCGCGCCGCCCAACATGGCTACCAAAAAAACTGGTAACCAATACATGTTGGTATCTAAAAAAATATATCAATAATTAATATCTACACAATAATATTTCCTTTTTAATATTTTCAAAATCTTTTTTTGACGCTTCCTTACTCCAAAGAATTGCAGTAGTTAATTAGTGTATTTCTTTCTCAAAGCCGAGTTAGAAAAGAATGAGTAGTTATACGAGTACAAAATGTCACATGATAATTCTTTTGTTAATTTATACAACACAGATTAAGATAAAAATATCGATGACGATTCCATCGTGGCATTTTACGACGATTTTATCAGTAGTTTCAGGGAGCGGTCGAGAAAATCAAAATCCTGAAACGATGTTGATTTTTCCACTTAAAATGTTTAAGTGAATCATGTTGAAGAATGTTCTCTGGAGATAATAAACCTGAGCAATAAGCAAAGAATTAAATAAAAAACTTCGCAACAAGCTCGAATTCTTATAATGAAATTCTTTAACAAAGGTAAAACTCTTATAAATTAATATTAAAATGCATTTGATTATATTAAAAATGGTTTAAGATAACAAATAATTATTAATAAGTAGTAGACATTCGATTCTAGTTGAACTTAAATAAGGCGAAGACTTTTGGGGCGTCGACCGCAGATGGGATTATTCATGTTACGGTTAGTTACAAGGATCTTTATGTAGATTGAATTATTATTATATATTTTCTATAACTTTTCCATAAAGCAAAATATATATTCTGAAATCAAAACAATCGAAAATATGTAATAGGTATATGGGAAAATATTAATTCATTTCATTGATCTGGTCTACAGTTTCATACGCAAGTTTACCAACTTTTAAACTTATAATTTAATAAATGTGCTTTGTTCTGAAAGCAAACCTACTTATTTGATACATAACTCTATGCGGTGCCAGTGTAAGAATTTAATTCATAATTAATGAAACTGAATTTCGTAGTACGCAATCTGGAACACTTTCTCTTTCTCCACAAATCACTTTACTTTTCTAATAAAATTATGGTATGGTATAATGTAATTCTAAGGTTATCCTTATCGGTAAATGCAATCAAAATTAGAAGGTTGCCCAATTGTAACTACCTATGTGTTTGTTCGTTCTACTTTTGATAACGACAGCTATTTTACGAAGGTACTGATAGGGCATTTTATGAATCACATATGAATTATTTCTGAAGTGCTTTGGCACTGTTTAAAATAATCTATGTTGGTAAATATTTTTTTTAATTTACTGAGAATTGATTGCTCAGTATCCTGTTATAGAGCTAAGTTAAAACTATACGTAAAGATTGTCTAGATATAATTACATCTGCGGAGTATCAATTTCCCTTCTCCTATAGTCTTTTGTCTAATTCCAAATTCATTTGGAGTCGATGCAGTGTGTCATATTCCCCATACTTCTCTGTCTGTAACCTTACAAGTGTAATTTTTTTCTAGCTACATCATTTTTCAGACAATCAATTAATCGTTTTTTTGATTGCTCCTTTGCTCTCTCCGTCCGTTCGTTATTACGTTTATGCTAAAGACCTTCTTCACAGCATGATCCTCAATCCTGCACAGTACAGGTCCATAACAGCCGGTTCCACTTAGCTTCTTGATAATCAGTGCCACTTTTAAAATTTCTTATATGTATACAATTTTTTTATTCTGTGTACTCGTGAAGCACCACATATTCTCATCTCCATTACATGATCATACATCTCTTTTGTGGATATATCTACTTAGGTATTACTAATGTGCCAATGGACTATGGAATTTTCAAGGAAAAATTCCATAGTCCAGCCAAAACGAGGTCTTGCCAACATCGAACTAGATGGCATTTGACTAATAATGTCAATCATCTACTTAGCGTTCATCGATTTAGGGAACAGAATTATGATGCATTTTAAAATAACTAAGTAAAAGTCTAAATACATATGATCCCTGATCATATAATTCAGAAGGGATTTCGACTAACACCACTATATCTTCTGGGTAACCCAAACTGCAAGGGCCCATGGTCAATACAGATTCAAAACGGCATGGTTCCCAGAAATACTTACTACCTTTTTGTAAGTGTCATAAACCGTGCGTCACTCTTTCATATCAGCACAGTATCAAACAATAGCTTTTACCGCGAAATAGTGAAAAGAGTAGTAGACTTTTAAGTTAACAGGGTGACAAAGAAACCGTGTCAGGCAAGTTACGTTGCACCGGTTGCATCTTTAGCCAGTCACCTAGTTTATGAATGAGGGTCCAAATGCAGACATTAGTGGAAGATTCTTTCACGATAATTTTCCTTATGGAAATAAATGAGAAATTAGGTATGGAGACTTAAGTATCCTGTAAGTTACCAGCAGTACCTACTAATATAAGCATACCAATGGATGTGTGATGTGGAAGCAATTATCTGGAATTAATACCTTGGTGTCTAGTGACAGTTATGCATTCGGTGAGGCGATTACACAGCAAATTACAGCTTCGCCACACAACAATTCTCATCAATGTTGTACCAGTGGTATGCCAAAGACTTAGCTCCGACATGATCTAATTTATCCTTCACATACCGCGTATTGTAAATTCAGTACATAGATAAGCACTTACATTCGAGATAATCACCGTATCAACCTCTTGTTCAAACTGGAAACACTTGCGAAATTTAATTATGTGTCAAATAATCACATGTCCAATTAATCACCACCAGGATAACAGTCACTTATTTAAATCACTAAAACACAGACAAGTTATGAAAACCTTGTCTAGTAAAGGCGCGCCCAATACTAGCCAACTTGTAAAATAAAGGGTGCCAGGTACATGATAAGATAATGAAAACAGGTCTAGATAAATTCGTAACAAATGATAGCCATACGATGCTGATATCTGTTTTCGCTAGCGATTACAGATAACACCTGATTACAAATGGACTAGAACCTGATCAGATATTACTCAGTATAAACTAAAAAAATACTGAGACTAAAATGGGTTGCAAAATGTATAGAAGACTGTAGCAGGTATATTTTTTATTATTTAGTATTTTTTTTGTAGTTAGTGTATTGTAGAAAAGAGCAAAACTTATCGACGAGGATGGGATTCGAACCCACGCGTGCAGAGCACATTGGATTAGCAGTCCAACGCCTTAACCACTCGGCCACCTCGTCACATGACTGTGAGGCCAAATGTTATGATTACATTAAAGACCAAATTAATCATTAATCCAATTGATTATTTTCGGCAATTTACACATGGTTGAATCAATTAGTATACTAAAATAAAAACAGATAAATGTTAGTAATCCATAGTGGACTAAAAATGTAAAATTTTCAACTACAGCGTACACAGTGACATCTATAATTAAATAGTTGAACTAAAGAACGAGCGTTCTGAATCATGATACTTAAATTTAAACCAATGAGTTTGTAAAATTAAGTATAATGGTAACATAAATTAAATAGTAAAGTAATAATTGCACATCCATGCAATTCTACTCTATGTGAAGTTTTTTTTTATAAATCTTTCATTCGACTGTAGCGACATCTACGGACCTAACTCAAAACAAAATGGTCTTCAATGTTGAACGTTTGTTCATATTGCCAATAGATGGCGCTGGAAGACCCTTTGCTGATAAGTATTAGCTTTTTTATTAATTTTTATTATAACAACTTACTAATCAATTAATCTAAGCATTACGTAATTTTTATCATTTGTTATGCAATACATCGATTGATAACATTTATAGATCACATTAAACGTTATCTAGTACCTATTCAAATAGGTAATACTCATGAAAATTACTTAGCAACAAAATTAATGAAAAACTTCTTAAACATACACTCAATAACTCACAAATTTATCGTGCAGAAAAATTTGGTAACATGTTAGCACAGGGGAATACATCGGGATACGCGACCTCAGGGTCAATGCGAGTCTCGGAGAGGGACGCGTTGCCAAGCAACCGATCAGACTTATCCGCCTCCCTCCATTCATAAATGGCGTACACCCAAAATAGCGGCATAAACAACAATAACTTAGCGCTAATTTTAGATAATGGTATTGTTAGTAGCTACATTGACAATCTTAACTATCATTTAACAGTTGTCAAGTGGTAATTTGGCAACACATTGTTACCTGCTATATATCCCTTCTGGTACCTATACCTAATGATAGGATTTATTAATGAAAGTGGTCATTATCGCTAGAATTAAACATCAGTTATTGAAAGAAAAGAACATTTTTTTAATTAAACCATGATAGTTAATCAAAATGTTTATACCTAATTAGTTTTTGATTACCTGATGGATGGTTTAACTTATTAATACCTATTATTGCAAGAATAGCTTATTCGACCTCAGACCTCTAACTTATAAATCTCATTCGAGTTCATAATCTTTCCAAAAGAAGGTCAAACAGGAGCTATGAACTCGAGTTCAAGGATCGTAATCGTAACCTTATTTTTGATTAAGATCAAATATTTAGGTACATACATTGTGTGTGCTTTTTATTAAGCGTATTTTTTATATAAAGTTTGTAGATAAAAACTACAAACACTTGTAAAGTGCCGACAATTTAATTGGCATTTGAGTGAAGAGGTTTGCGGTTCGTAGTCGTACTGTCGAACACATCGGTCCGATCCGTTTGATTTTATTAATTAAGCTGCGATGTAAGGCCCGCAGTCTAGACGGGCTTCTCATTTGGATTGCTTTGCACCACATTACATTGATTTGTGCGTCCGACCGTCTCGAGCGCACACTCCATTCCTCACTGCAGGGACTCACAGACTCGCATACAGGGAATAGGGTTTTATGTGAACATATCATTGTTGTATCGAATTGCATTTCCAATATCGTCTCTTCAATTCCCTTGTCTGCAACCAATGTGGTATTGTGCACGGGAATCGAATCCGTATAATAATAGCACTTGAAAATAATATGTCACGATATTGCGGGCCAGACGGCTCTTATTATTTTTATAAGTATTACAACCCAAACATCATTGTCTCTTTTTTTTGATAAATAATGATTTTTTTCTGTTGTGATATTGTTTATTTTAATTAAGTACTATCTAATTGTGAAAATTAGTCTCGTCTCAACTTGACGCCATAAACGAACTATTGAATAATTCCAGTACCTACTTACTTATCTTGCTAATTTCTGGATTTGTTAATTAACATCTAAAATAGCTGACACTTTGTGAAAAACTCTACTGTTTTACTATTGAGTATACTAATGTTAAAGCACTTCGATTTCGAATAGTGTTTCAGGCCCTACATATGTATTACATTATGTTCGTCAACAGACGGTTCTCTTTGGCGCAGTACTCGCGTCCCTATCAGATACGTTTATGTAATGTTGATGCTCACCGTTGCATTTCATTGTGGGCCAAGTACTTTAGCAGCACTAAAGAGGATTGGAGACGTGCTTCGCCTCCACGACATCGTCTCGACAGCCGGCAGTCCCGCCAAGCAGCGCCAGTCACGCTCCGCTTTAAACTTTACCTTAGGAAAATAAATACTTGCACTATACTGCTCTGCAAGTGCAGTCAGATACATTGTAAGTTAAGCGAACGATATTTCAAAATTCGTGATATTTGTGTAGCTGGTCTCTTTTGGAAGCTTGCACCCATAAAGCACGTTTTATGCATAAGATCGACTGCAAGATAATTTTATACAGTCACAGTTTTATTTTATGAAAATATGTACGTAACAATACTTGTACCTTATACTTATGTAGTATTGCTGTTTTATGACATAAATGCATAAAATGCTTAGCAATAAAAATAATATTGATGGCTTCGTCCATCTTCTTATACCTGTTCATTTTCATGTCAGTACAAAATTTCGGTCGTGTTTGACACAATCAGTACATTTCGTATACAAAATACTAGTACGGGAAATTCACCGATTGCTCATGGGATTTACCAGAGCACTTGTCTACTTACCGAATCTATACTAATATTATAAAGAGGAAAACTTTGTTTGTTTGGTTGTAATGAATAGGGTCAAAAACTACTGGACCGATTTTTAAAATTCTTTCACCATTCGAAAGCTACATTATCCACGAGTGACATAGGCTATATTTTATCCGGGTACGGGCAGTAATTCCCACGGGATGCGAGTGAAACCGCGGGAAAACGGCTAGTTTTTTATAAATATGTAACTATTAGGTAATAAATAACTTGTGTAAATTGTGACGTCAATAATTTGTATTACATAAAAACGCATTTAATAAGGACATAGGAATTAGGTATATGTATAGTTATAGGATAACCCAGGTACATATTTAACTATGTGAGTAATTTAATACCATAAAGCCAAACAAAATGACAAAACTGCCAGCGATTAGCAAAAGAAAAACAAGCAAAATCCTATTTGTCTCCATCTTTATGGATGTATTTCAATGAAGTCATAAAAATGTCGAGACTTAACTTGCCAATGGCCGGGTTTACAGCGAAGACATCGAAAGGTCTTCAGACTCGCTGAATTTCATGGGATTAAGGTTGCGGGCTCTTATTTCAATCGATCTAATACCTCGACTCAGCCGCTATTTCCCTACGACTGCGGGGAAAAATTGCACCTACTTTGCTTGATACCTTTATCTTCTTGTGGTGTTCGTAATACGAGATTTGTGTTCGAATCATTTTCGAAGACGTGTTCGTTCAACTTGTTTATCGTATGTGAAAATCGTCAACGTTTCAATTTAGCCAACGCATTTTTTTTGTTTTAATATTATATGATATTGAAAAAAAATTATAACTTTGATTCGTCAAGGTACTGAAATGATGCTTATTACGATTGACTTCTCAATAACTTCTTTTAACCGGATTATGACGAAATTACCTAGGTACAACATTTTACCGATAGATTTATATTAATAGTTTTTTTTGTCGTGCTGGCACAATTCTTGACATAACTACCTAATATTTTTGAAACTTGTCTAAATAATAAATGATAAATGAGTAATTTCAGCTTTATGAAAGTCAATTTCACCCCATTTCAATGGGTGGCCCATACAGTTTAAATATCCATTTCAGAAATATGGAAACCCTCGGAGACTTTTGTTAAGTAGCGTGATATATTGCCATTTCCGCGATCGCTACTTCATCGATCTTATTATGTGGGAACTATTCTTTGATCGTAAAGGGTTTCCTTTATAATATATTTCAAGAGTACAACACACCACTACGGCGCGGTCTGAAGGATTATCCACTTTCCCGAGATGGATTTTCTCCGCACCTTTCCGTGAAGGTATAAAATCTGTCTGCTTTTCCTTAAGCAGCAATTTCTGAACTTGTTTTATTATGTAACTCATTTTCAAGAAACGTGTTCTTTGACGCTAGGAAGTGTAGGTAATGGAGTAGCATTTTTAGTCCTGTCGGAAGTATACCTTACCTACCTAATCAATTTACTTACATTGGCTTTAGACCTTAAATCGATAATCTTATTGGAAGAACATGAATCACAAAGTCTCTTAACTTGTCCGTAAGAGTTTAGATAAGGTTTTATTGCGGCGCGAATCCAAGTTTATTCTGTGTAGTGAAAAGGCTTCACACGGGCTGCCGGTCGGAAGCTATTCAATCTAGGCGCAGGCAAATTGTGTGGATAGGTCGGAAATGTGCGGCTGAGCGGCCAATGGTCGGGGAGCCCGGCCGAGACCGCAGCCCGCGAACCACGAGGCTCTGACCTGTCATCTCCCATGTTCTGTTGCATAAAAAATGCAATAGCAAACTGCAGTGTGTTTGATGATCGTTTTATTTATACACATATGTCTATGCCGTACGTGGCATTACGTGCGTAACCTATAGGTACTTAAATTCTTCGTTAATAGTAACTTTTAATTCACAGCTAAAAGCCATACTAAAGCATTATTATCTGTGGTAGTTACATTGTTTCTTAGTTCTGGATATTTATTATTGCACGTACTACAGTGATTCCACTCCAGTCACCATTGAAAAGAAAAATGAAACACAAAAGCATTCTCACTGTGATAAGGGGTTAAAGATAAATTACTAGTTTAAGTTTGCTTAATTTACGTTTCAAGAATCTTACCTACCTTTATGGGCTGCATACAGGTATTTACAAAATCTTTAAAAGATAACAACTACTAAGAAATCTTAAAAAGGTACTCGTATTGGTCCAAAAACGGGCCTATTTGATAATGTACGTAAATGATCCATGCTATTTTGAAGTAAGTATGTTGCAAACTGAAAATAATTGAACCTATACTTACCTGTAGCAAAATTACAACTGTAATTTCACGTATTGAAATCCATTGTTCATAATGATGCCTATAATCTAATAATAAGTACGTGCTAATGTGAATATCATGCAGATCATGACTAATTGCCTCGGCACCGATTTAATCATATTCCGTGTACTGATTACGGCCATATTACTTTTCAATCGAATACGAGGAAAATAATTAATGACTTTACGGATTTGACGATTATTATAATGTGTTCTAATAGAATTAGGGTTCATTGTACCAGTAATCCTTTGTGGAAAACATAAAAGATGACAAAAAGACGCGTTAGTAGCAAAGTAGGTTGTAATTGGTTTAAAGCTTAATTTGTCATCGTAATCTTAGCGTTGCTAATTACGTAAGTAGATAAGCTTCCTTATCAGGCCTTATTCAATAGGTTAATTAATTGCAGTTCCGTCTGAACTTATTTAATTACGGCTCACGGCCAGCTGCAAGTTTATTTCCGCATGAACTCCCCAGCATCCACTACTCTTTCGCCAATTACCCACCTACTTACTTTGTGTCTGCCCTTCTTTCTTGCTTATTTCACTTCGCCTTTGCCCAAGATAAGAGCAATGAGATTCTCTTTGGAGTAAGTGCATGGAGCTGACAATAGACGCTACCTGGAAGCGGTTTTTTAATAACGTCTCTGAGAAAAAATGGCAGAGAACTTTACTTTTCTAATTAACGGGTTATTATGTTCAAAGGGTTAGCTGGCCATTACAACAACGTTGTATTTTCATTGTTATATTGTCCAATAGCTTGTATGTTAGCTACATAACTTTTTGAGAAATAAGGGAATTATATATTACTAGCTTTCCGCCCGCGGCTTCGCCCGCGTGGAATTCGGTTCACAGCGCCATCTACAATCCATCCATCAAGCAAACAATATTTTTGTTTTCCCTCGGGAATATCTATTTTTTTCGGGATAAAAAGTACCCTATTATTTAATCCGGACTTCTAACTTTACGTCTGCAAAATTTCAAAGCAATCGGTTCAGTAGTTACGGCGTGAAAGCGGAACAAACAAACAAACAAACTCACTTTCCGATTTATAATATTAGTAAGGATTATTTTGTGTATTAATAAATTAATTTCAAACAAACAGAGACTTTTTATGGTGTATTTTATAAGATAAATCATGAAACTTCAGTTGTTCATTCTGCATAAGCAAGACAACAAATAGGAAAATAAGTGGAAAGATGGCGGAATGATAGAACACATCTGCATCTGGTTGTCGGCATACTGTGGTGAGAATGAGGCTTCAGCAAGTTTTCTTTGGAATAAAATTATCGATTTTTAGCAAAGTTTTAAAATAATCGAGCACCTACTTTATACATAATGTTTTAGATAGGTGGACACTAAACTGTTGTAGGTGTGTATGTACCTACTACAATTTATGTTGGCTGTACAAATTAAACAAAGTACTAAGATGCATATGCTACATTCTCTCCCTTATAATGATTGATAGAGATTATGCATCCTAATACGATATTGAATGAACTTACAGAGAAAAGTGTTCATACTACTACAAAGTTGAACATTTTCCAATTTCCGCCGCATGAAATATTATGAATACTCTACGATGCTTGCACTGAAGGCGCACTTGAAACAGGAAATATCAAATAAGTCGCTTACGTAGAACCAATAAATTGCTCTGAAATACATGATTTAAGTCTTTCTAAAGCGAAGAGCAATAAAACATATGATATTTTGTGTGATGATAGTACAAGCTTAGATAGCACCTAACTTTGGGTAACTTATATCGAGCACCCATAATTTACGTAAATAGTAACTATTAAGTAATTTGTGCTATATTCTTACCTACATCTTGTTTATCAATATAAATGTCGCTTAATAGAAGTAACAATGACATATTCTCAGTCGTACCAACTTCTTTAATTAGCGGAGGTCTCATTAATGATTATCGAGTGAGGCTGGGGCAAATCGTATTTTCCAGTAAATAAATTAATTGTTACTGGGCGGCTTCGGATTAGCGCTCTCGGCGCCTCGCTCGCCATGTGAACGTTTTTCTTATTATTTCTCTCGGGACACTCGCAACTATTAATCTTGTTTAATGCGAAAATGTGCTGCTTCGTAATTTGCACATTCCCCTAATGCAACTTCGAAACTAATTGAAAAACTAGTCTACTGTTTGACTAATGCGAGTGAAACGTAAGCTGATCGTTTTTGTCAAGATTTTATGAGACAGTTATACTTACCTCTTTAATATTCAAACTGAACAACACTTCTAGTGTGGATGTACTAATGGAATCTTTTAGGTTTCGAGACAACAATGGAAGAGTGTCTGTAATGGTACCTAATAAAACAAAGGAATATCAAATGCTCACTTTTCCTCATTCGTAAGCCTTAAAACCTTTTATTGTATTAATAGGTCGCGTGTATCACGCGTCTGCTGGCACACACAACGACATAATTATTAAAGCTAGTGAATAATCAACCAGGGCTCACCTCTAGGAATCGTTCGCTGCCACCAACTTACTTACATCTGTTTATATTAAGGAAGTGCTTGAATAATTAAACACCTTGATTACACAATCAGACCGAAGACAAACCGAGTTGTGGTCCCCCGGTAGAGTAATAAGCAACTCCATTGCTTCCCTTGGGTCGTCAAGTGTAATAAAGCAGATGATGGTGTACCTAACCAGTAATGTGGTTGTTATCCGTTCTAAGCTTTTACTAATCATAATAACAAAAGTAAGTGAGTCGAGTGAGAATATGTGTTTATCTCTGTCTTATAGGTATTTCACCAGAAACGTCTCAATATATTCAGACTGTAAAATAATATGCTATAGACATCGACATACATGTCTATGGCTATAGACAACTGATCCATTTTAATATCCTCCTTTAATGGAACCTATAAAGGCAAACTTGTGTTAAACATAGGTATTATAATACTTTATTCGGTTTTCTTATAAAAAATCGGTCTTTTATAAAAAAAAGCAATTCAAGTCAAGAAGCAACTTCGTAATACACCCAAAAACCCGTTAATATTTTCTTTTCTTTGTTCAAACCGAAGTAGTTCCACGTCTGGCGAGCACGTTGCATTAATAAGTATGAAGCGACCTCATCATCAGGGCCTCAGTTTTAATATAGCGGGTTTCAGCACGTCTTTCAAACTGCACCTAGATGAAAGAGGTAGCTTACATTCAAGACTTTTTGGAGTTCAACGTACGGCACGTGTGAGCTTTATTTCACTTAATAAAAGCCTCACCGGTCAAGGCTGGCGGTGACACGAACCACAGTGCCTACGTGTTTATGAGAACTGACGGATAGATAATGGAAAGCCTACACTTGACTGATTTTATCATAAAAGCCTGAAAATCTCCTCAGAGCGATGTATCAAATTACATGGATACTTCTTACTTATATCTAAATCGAAATCAAGGAAGCAGACATTTTTGTTAGGAAAAGTAGGAGCTTTTCGACTTTACCTAAATATAGGTTATTCCTAAATCCTAAACCAGTCCTAAAGTCAAATACGGTACAAAATGTAGGAACGGCTACCAAAATAAATAGACCCCATAAAATGGGTCATCCTAATTATTTTCAATCATGTGTAGCTAAAAAGACATACTTAGGTATTTGAATCAGCTCAACATAAAACATATGTACNGTGTATTAATAAATTAATTTCAAACAAACAGAGACTTTTTATGGTGTATTTTATAAGATAAATCATGAAACTTCAGTTGTTCATTCTGCATAAGCAAGACAACAAATAGGAAAATAAGTGGAAAGATGGCGGAATGATAGAACACATCTGCATCTGGTTGTCGGCATACTGTGGTGAGAATGAGGCTTCAGCAAGTTTTCTTTGGAATAAAATTATCGATTTTTAGCAAAGTTTTAAAATAATCGAGCACCTACTTTATACATAATGTTTTAGATAGGTGGACACTAAACTGTTGTAGGTGTGTATGTACCTACTACAATTTATGTTGGCTGTACAAATTAAACAAAGTACTAAGATGCATATGCTACATTCTCTCCCTTATAATGATTGATAGAGATTATGCATCCTAATACGATATTGAATGAACTTACAGAGAAAAGTGTTCATACTACTACAAAGTTGAACATTTTCCAATTTCCGCCGCATGAAATATTATGAATACTCTACGATGCTTGCACTGAAGGCGCACTTGAAACAGGAAATATCAAATAAGTCGCTTACGTAGAACCAATAAATTGCTCTGAAATACATGATTTAAGTCTTTCTAAAGCGAAGAGCAATAAAACATATGATATTTTGTGTGATGATAGTACAAGCTTAGATAGCACCTAACTTTGGGTAACTTATATCGAGCACCCATAATTTACGTAAATAGTAACTATTAAGTAATTTGTGCTATATTCTTACCTACATCTTGTTTATCAATATAAATGTCGCTTAATAGAAGTAACAATGACATATTCTCAGTCGTACCAACTTCTTTAATTAGCGGAGGTCTCATTAATGATTATCGAGTGAGGCTGGGGCAAATCGTATTTTCCAGTAAATAAATTAATTGTTACTGGGCGGCTTCGGATTAGCGCTCTCGGCGCCTCGCTCGCCATGTGAACGTTTTTCTTATTATTTCTCTCGGGACACTCGCAACTATTAATCTTGTTTAATGCGAAAATGTGCTGCTTCGTAATTTGCACATTCCCCTAATGCAACTTCGAAACTAATTGAAAAACTAGTCTACTGTTTGACTAATGCGAGTGAAACGTAAGCTGATCGTTTTTGTCAAGATTTTATGAGACAGTTATACTTACCTCTTTAATATTCAAACTGAACAACACTTCTAGTGTGGATGTACTAATGGAATCTTTTAGGTTTCGAGACAACAATGGAAGAGTGTCTGTAATGGTACCTAATAAAACAAAGGAATATCAAATGCTCACTTTTCCTCATTCGTAAGCCTTAAAACCTTTTATTGTATTAATAGGTCGCGTGTATCACGCGTCTGCTGGCACACACAACGACATAATTATTAAAGCTAGTGAATAATCAACCAGGGCTCACCTCTAGGAATCGTTCGCTGCCACCAACTTACTTACATCTGTTTATATTAAGGAAGTGCTTGAATAATTAAACACCTTGATTACACAATCAGACCGAAGACAAACCGAGTTGTGGTCCCCCGGTAGAGTAATAAGCAACTCCATTGCTTCCCTTGGGTCGTCAAGTGTAATAAAGCAGATGATGGTGTACCTAACCAGTAATGTGGTTGTTATCCGTTCTAAGCTTTTACTAATCATAATAACAAAAGTAAGTGAGTCGAGTGAGAATATGTGTTTATCTCTGTCTTATAGGTATTTCACCAGAAACGTCTCAATATATTCAGACTGTAAAATAATATGCTATAGACATCGACATACATGTCTATGGCTATAGACAACTGATCCATTTTAATATCCTCCTTTAATGGAACCTATAAAGGCAAACTTGTGTTAAACATAGGTATTATAATACTTTATTCGGTTTTCTTATAAAAAATCGGTCTTTTATAAAAAAAAGCAATTCAAGTCAAGAAGCAACTTCGTAATACACCCAAAAACCCGTTAATATTTTCTTTTCTTTGTTCAAACCGAAGTAGTTCCACGTCTGGCGAGCACGTTGCATTAATAAGTATGAAGCGACCTCATCATCAGGGCCTCAGTTTTAATATAGCGGGTTTCAGCACGTCTTTCAAACTGCACCTAGATGAAAGAGGTAGCTTACATTCAAGACTTTTTGGAGTTCAACGTACGGCACGTGTGAGCTTTATTTCACTTAATAAAAGCCTCACCGGTCAAGGCTGGCGGTGACACGAACCACAGTGCCTACGTGTTTATGAGAACTGACGGATAGATAATGGAAAGCCTACACTTGACTGATTTTATCATAAAAGCCTGAAAATCTCCTCAGAGCGATGTATCAAATTACATGGATACTTCTTACTTATATCTAAATCGAAATCAAGGAAGCAGACATTTTTGTTAGGAAAAGTAGGAGCTTTTCGACTTTACCTAAATATAGGTTATTCCTAAATCCTAAACCAGTCCTAAAGTCAAATACGGTACAAAATGTAGGAACGGCTACCAAAATAAATAGACCCCATAAAATGGGTCATCCTAATTATTTTCAATCATGTGTAGCTAAAAAGACATACTTAGGTATTTGAATCAGCTCAACATAAAACATATGTACATATTATTCGAATTAATATCTATGCCTCCTGGTGCTATTTTATAGCATTTACAATGTCAATGTACGCACCCAACAGAGTCATTTGCGAGACGAAATTAAAACGTACAGATTAGTCCTCAGAGAAAATAGAGGCTTAGGTCATATATGGGTCAATAGAAAGTTCAATCTCCTCTCCGCGAACGTGCCCAATAAGGCTGGGTTTATCTGAAAATTGCAGCATTTATAAGGTTGGGGAGAAAGCTTGAATATTTTAAGATATATTTTTCTAATAATAGAAGGTTTTTATCATGTCTGAGCGATAAATAAACAGATTAAAGCAATGCGCCATGCACTGGTGCGATGTAGTTAATGTGGTTATGCAAAGGTAATCGACCCTTAGGAATTGAACAACCTTGCGACATTGGCGCTCCGTCGCTGTGGCGGAGTGTGTCGACCTGGCGGCGTAGGACTTCGTCCGCCTCGGTCGTCCTCCCAATATGACTAGTGACACCATTTTCTTCTATTTAGTAGGATTGCCTTTATCGTTTTCTGATCATAGAAAAATAATTTTATGTTTGCAACATACAGAAAAGAACAACTGAATAGATAAGTTACATATGAATACGTGACCCATATGTAATTTGAATAGTCAATAACAAATCTCTGTATACGGTCTAATTTGTCTATTCATGTTAACAATCCAGTTAATGATAAGTATGACTCACGGTAGGCGGCTAACGAACAGTCCTTTCAAAACACATAAATTACTTACTGTAAGTATATTTTTTCCTGTCCCATATATCAAACGATAACATAGAAATAGACGTCGTTAAAACGTGATTTTTGTCCTAAAATGTAGGTCTCAATATGTGGAGTCCCGAGTGGCGTCGCGCCCGCCCGCCGTCGACGCAGGGCGGCGAGGGCGCACCGACCAACCACTGCAGCATCAAATCATTCACTGTTCTCTCTGAATATCATTATTAAAAGCCGCATTTTATGTTCTCAATTATTCCTTAATCCTGCTGCGCTGTTAAAAGTTAAAAAAAAATGCATTTTTTACAGACTTGAATCTATGCAAGGTAAGAAAATTAAGTAAGATTTTGTAAAACTGTAAAATGATTTTAATAATGGTACATTACTTGTATTCCGTACTTACAAATATTTTCGAAGATTTTCAGTTTTATTAACTAAACTTTTTAAAACTCTTCATGAAGATAGAAGGTTTAATGACAGACACACAAATAATTGTATGAAATATGTACATGTATAATTGAATGAAATACATGAAACTGTACGCTAATTATGATGAATGCGGTGTAACTGACACTATAAATTACGACTCCACTTACGTACCTTTGGCGCACAAATGCTTTAATACTTTGGGGAAACAGTAACAAATAATAATACGTAATACACAGGGAAACCCATGTAATTTCTCAAACGGCAATTTAAACACTTTCTGAGCTCATGGGAAAGTGATGGTAACAAATTACGTAAATGTATGTTTAGTATTACGGCAGGGAAATTGAATCCTACGGGAGCATGCAATACACGCTGTAAGGTTTTTTTAAGTCGATTGTTATGTGTAGATTATAGCTATAATTATGATATTATGAAATGGTTATGAGTATCTATATAAGTGTTTATATATTATACTTTATGGTTTATATTATAGACCTAATTAATGTGTTTTTGTTTGAAGCTAATAAACTTATTGAATAATTTAAACATTGCTTTTATTTTTACTTAACTTCTATAATCTAAATCTTCCATAGTCATAAATAAATAAATAAATAAATAAATAAATTAAATACCAATCAGCGTGGAGCTATACAGCTGATTAATCACAGTTATTTATTATCAACCTATAAGTTTTTCATTATGTTAACATTATAATTTAAACTATAGATTCACTGCAAAAACAATCTATCTTCTCATGTCCTTCATTAAATCACTCCACCTGAACATTTCTACTGCATTGAATTCACTATTTGTGAATAAATTTTGTTACCCAACTAAAAATACAGTTGCTGAAAACTGTTCGGTTCATCGACCTCTTTCATTTGTACGCGTAAACATTTCGTTGTGTTAGTTACGCACACCCTTCCTTATGGGGGCGAAAATAGTCATAAAACAGAGACAATTTTTTTTTTCGCTCGCTGTTGGGCGAGACAGACTCTCTGCCGAGGTGTGCTAGCCCCGAGGCCTTTGATAACTCATGAAAAATTCAAGTGCTCCCGACAATATCTACAGATACCTATGTATAAGTTTCACAGGCTGAAGAGTTATACTGATAAAACTTTACTTGGTTGATAACGAATGAATGAATTATTTTAATTAGGCTTTGGCATTTTATGGTGGTTGACTGTTTATAGCCAAAATGGTTTTAACAAACAGCACAATTTGCTTGTCTTCTCGCAAAGGGCGCAGCAAGTACTCGATAAAGAAGGATTTTACATAATGGATTGCTCACCGCTTGGGGAAACTTTATGTAGCAGTTATTTGGTTATAATAGGGAAATATTACTGACGTGGTGGCGAGAATCGCTTCGTTGATTAGGTTAGTAAAATAACTACAAAATTATTATGACGCCATATCTTGCTTCTACACTCACTCTATTACGTTAGCCGTAGGTAGAGAGCTTTTTCTAGCTTAACGTGCTCGTTAAGCCCAGCAAGGCTTTAGATGATGATACCAAATCAGAATTGCGTAGTTTGTAACTTTGATTTATGCTTTGGTAACTGTATACCGGTATTTCACAGCATTTACTTAAATAAAACAGCGTTAAACACATCGCAGACAATTTAAATCATAAACTGAACTCTGAAATTGGTACTGGCATCACAAATATCAATTTCAAGATTTACCCAAATCATCCGTAACAAATTCTCAATTTCTAACGTTGGGGGAGTATGTTTATTCTAATAAAAGTCATGCAATCTCAGCGCCCCACACAGATAGCGTAGATATATTGCCTTCATATCTGCCACGAGCAGTAAATTGCCGAAAAAATGTCGGTGATCCCTCGTACATAATAAACTAATACATATTTCATCAACTACAATATAGATCCCTCTCGCTAGCATTTACTTATTCGGGAAAAATATGTGTGAACGAGGAAACATCGTGAAACACAAATGCTGTTTTTATTATTAGAACGCGTCTAATCTACATAGACGAACAAATATGTCTCGATTCCACCACCGGAATTCCCAAATGTAATCAGTCAGGCTTGAGTATATACTCTAAGGGAATTTCTATGTAAATTGTTTTACCAGACCGCGAAATGATTGGCATCAAATTGACATTTCTGCGGAATACAGATCGAGTTACTACCTAGTTGTAGAACCTAGCTTTGATCAGTATCATTAACAGTGTATTGGTAAAAATAAACTGCGGATTTCTGTAACCGATCTATCCGTTGTTTTGCGATCAGAGATTGTTAAAAAGAGATATGTAATGTCAAATGTCAATCTACATGTACAAACCTCCTTACATCACCCACTTCAAGAAGAATGCTAATGCAATCCAGAAATCCCTTCTCGGGACGTCATGAATAACTTCACATAAAACGTTCTCCTCATACGTTAGCGGCATGTTCACAATATCGATTCAACATATAAAATTATTTGGAGTACACATTTAACAATAACATATCACATAATTTATGTAAGAATAGTTGTAAATACTATCGAGTATTGTTTTGGGCACGCATAAATTGAAACGTATCGTCGAGCACCTGGGTAACGGACGAGTGTACTCGTATATTCATCACGTTGAATTTCTGTTTCCATTTCATTATCCGGGTTCTCAGTGGGCGTAAATAAGACTGGATGTAAATCATGTCATTAAAGGCGGCTGCGATCGGCCCTCGGCCCGCTTCTAATTGAAAATAAATCTCATTAGTTGAGAGGTTGGCAGAAGCGCATTTTATATTTACTCGCTCTCGGTTAATATACTTACCTGAGATTTTGGATTTGCTTTTTTTAATTGTAATGTTATATTGACATTTTAATAATTTAAGATATTTTTTTGAAAAATATCACTTACTAGCTGACCAGGTAAACTTCGTATTACTTAACTTTTTTTTTATTATCCTATGTTTTCTCATCGTTTAAACCTTCCCTCGACCTATACAAACATTTTAAAACCAAAATAAGCCCAATCGGTCCAGCCATTCTTGAGTTTTAGTGAGACTAACGAACAGCAATTGATTTTTATATATAAGAAGAAGATTAGTAAATTGGCAACAGGAGGGAAAATTAAGAATAATGTCTAACGTAAAAAAATATATATAGCAATTGTTGTGTCATTGATGCTAATGGGTAAATGCTGATGAATTAGAAACTTAAGTTCATAACCTCCTAAGAAAAATAACATTTTACATCGGTACATACAAGTACATAGTTTAACGTAGGTACTTATCCTATTGTTCGTAAACTCTACCAATATGGAACACATGACACCCATTGGAAAAGCATCTGATCAATAAAATGCGTAAGTAATACTGGACACGATCCAGTAGCGTTCTACGAATGGTATAAATAACACGAGGATAGCGAACACAATGCCAATAGAGAAATAAAAAGATTTTGTAACTAGTTGAGCTACCTATTCCTGTGTGCGAAAGATAAGGGTCATAAATGAACTCCGATAGTAACGGTTGAAACAAAGGCTCGAGAGCGCAATGTTTGCCCTGACTCAGACCCCGGAGAGAATGGAATGAAATGGGGCCGAGCGAAAACTATGTTGGCACAGTTTATTTCGCGAAAAAGGCTGCAGTTATTCAAATATTCGCTTATCGTAATTAATTTGATATTGCGGTTAATTTTTATAAGTTACTTTGGCATGAAATTGTTTTGATTCAGGGACGAACAGTCAAACATTCTATGACCCAAAAGTAGCTAGAGGATAGGACGAATGGGGGACACAGCATAGACCTTGCCTTCAAATTAGCGAACGATCATAAATTGCACTTTATTACTAGTTTATATTTACCAATTTTTTTCAGTTACAAGACACTGCACAAATACCGACCCTGTACCAATATAAGATGCACAGACTAGAACTAAAATCAATTTACAACGCTTCAGGCAGAAGGTTGAAGTATTTTATTCAATTTATAACCTGAATAACTATTGTACCACTTTATTATGACCTCGTGCTCGTTCAAAAACAATTGGTACCTACTTACAATTTTTATGCACATTACCATCCTACTAGTTAATTTATTAGCCGTTAGTAACGTTGTAATCTACACAAGGCTGAAAATACCTGCCTAAGCACAGTAGGTACTCCGTTTGTTTAGATTTTTATACATTGATAGAGTTACTTTATACATTTAAAATGTACATAACAAGGTAAAGTGCAAAAAATGGTCTACGTCAACAGTGAAGCAGAATATACAGGAGGCATATTGTGTGTACCTCCGTCAATACCTCGAAGGTAGCCGGCCGATCCATATTAATATTTAACGTGGATAGGGAACCCCTCCCAACGAGACATTAATGTCAGGATAGCGTGAGAACCATCACCTGCTGGAAAACTGGGTAAAAGCGTAAAAATATACCGCGTTACAATTACATCGTTACAAACTTTAATTCAAAATGGTCTACACTAGTCTAAAAAGTATGGATACAATTAAGTTGCTTTACCTATATACAGTTTGATACTAAATTTAGAAAAAGCGATGTTGCAACTTCCCCATCACTCCAAACTATATTCAACGGAAAAACGATAACTCCGTCTCTCAGAAATATAGCTACGTATTAAAGTGAGTCGAGTTTCAACGCAACAACATTCACTTCAATTTTTCATTTCAGTGCAGATAAATAAACGGCTCGAGCGCCGACCACCTGCCTGACGAGCTTTTCACTATATACTATCAATGCGCTGTATTTTTTTTTCATCCATTTCTTTCTTTTCATCTTAATGCGGATATCTTTAAAACTACATTTTTTAAAGGGATTCGATTAAATATAACTGTAAACGTAAACTGCATGAGTACCTTACGAAATAACGAAATTATTGGAGGGTAAATAAACTTTATTTCGCCTTGCTAGGTTCTAGTTCAAATGAAAATTCTTGGGGTTTGAAATTGAGGTAGAAAGAAAATATATAAAGCATCCGATAGACGAAGGCTTCCGGACCGGAGCTCCGTCTGAGTTTTTATTAAGTTGAACTTGTTGAATCGCCACCGCCATCCTGGGAGCTGGAAGCTTACTGAAAACCTACCGCGTTTCTAAGTAAAATATACGATTTAAAAACTTGGCCGCAACGTCGCATAAATCATCGACAGGATTATTATGAAATGCAGTATTATGCGCTGGTCTTTAATTGAGGATTAAGAAAATGGAAAAACAAACCCTTCCCTATTAATTTGAGGTTTGATAAGTCGTCTTAAGACTACTTTTCTAAATTGCCTGCACTTTTCCATACAGCAATTTCAACACCAAAGTTGAGATTAAATTAATTTGCGTATAGCGTTAATATGCATTTATATGCATCCAATGAGATGTTAAATGGTGTTATTAGCCAGTTTGTAATCAGCGAGGAGGGTCGGGAGAGAAATCTCATTAAAGGCAAATAGGAAGCGAAGCGGCGCGACGGCAGAGGGGAAGAAGCGCCGACGCAACTATCACTACCCCTCGGAAAAATTGTTTAAGCCATAACTATCTGTATACAGACATAACTATGATTTAAACTCTATGCATTTTCAACATGGTGACATGGTTCGAATAGATATAGAAAATAATGAAACATTAAAGATTACTGTAAAAGATAGAGTATTCTCTGACATTTGCATATTATCGTAAAACTAAGATATAATTTGCAATGCATGCATTACGCAATATTACTGAATTTTATTTTTATTTGCGTCTATGACAACAATATAAAGTAGCTGAAATAATGAGCATGTTTTAGCTACACCTTTTCAAAATAACATTGTAAGGTTTCAGCAGTCGGCAATTGTATCTACGAGTGTGAGAATGGGACTACAATTATTTGAGACCAATATATCAAACAAAAACAAACTTGGGTTGCTGAAACTCTTCGTAGATAATAACATTACGTTATAGACTGAAAAGCAGCTTAAATCTTTTCAGTCATCAAGAACATCCGTCTCTTTGTACAGACTGCATTCGTTCGTGAAACTATGTTACAATTCAATTTTCTCTAAAGTACGGAGCAAAAGTAATATGTGAGGTAAGGTAACAAAGCCCCGACAGCTAGCCACGATGCTATTGTGGCAGACTGCAGACTGCACTCCCGTCTGCCCTTCAGACGCTCATATGACGACGAAACTTCTTATACGTTCATATTTATCTAGACACACGTAAGCTTTCTTTTTCGTCCTGAGCGCAATTTATAACGAAGTTTGTTCTTTGTTTTTTTTTAAGATTCGTGATTTGTTTTTTTAGTGTTCCGTACCCGAAGGAAAAACGGGACCCTATTACTAAGACTTCGCTTTCTGTTTGTCCGCCTGTTACCAGATTGTATCTCATGCACCGTTATAGTAGTTGCCAATAACGTAGATATTATGATTACCGAATAAAATAAATATTTTAGGTGGCTCCCATGAATCAATTTTTGTATGGAACCCTTCGAGCGTGAATCCGATTACCACTTAGCCGGTTTCATTTTAACATTCGTAACAATTTAGTATACATAGGTACTCAGTTCTAATTTGAAACTTAGAACTAGTAACTCGTTTTAACAACGATGGAATAACAATAACGAAAATCCAAACAAAAACAATTTTTGCAAGTTTTCCATCAGCGTCAGGTGTTCGTTCAGTTTTAGGAACGGAATGAAATGGACACTGGGCAGCGAGATGAAATTTGACTGTTGTGCAAACGAACAGCGGATGGCATCGTTCGTTCATCAAATAAAATGCGAACGAGAGCAGTTGCCGGGTGACCCCGGACTGCAAACACAGCTAATTGCAACAGAACCTCCCGTCTGATAACTACGTGAAAATTTAATCCATTCGCTTACAATCTTTTTATTCTCATTAATCCTTCGTTAAGTCTGGTAAAATTGAATTTGTTTTATTTCATACCTAAATATTTGATCACCATGTTACAAATGTTTGTAGCGCGTAGGGCTTTCAAATATCGGATATTTTCAATACCGGTATTAATACCGGTATTGGGAGTCAATACCGTGATCACGGTATTAATACCGGTATTAAGTGCAAGTTCAATTAAGACATTAATAAAACCATTAAAATACGTTTTCTAGTTTCAAATCGATCTTTACCGCCCTTATTTCTTAAAAATACCTTTTTTTATCGAAGTGAAATCATCATAATGACCGCTCCCGCTGTGGGTGACAGCGTGAGGGAGTGTTAGACTTTTACTGACTAAAATCCACCGTGTTCCTTCGAGGGCCTTTTGTCTGCCAGGTCCGCGGTAACTCTTTCGAACAACCCGCAGCCCCGACAGGCTCTGGCTCTAGTGGGCCCCGCAAGGGTTTGCTGACACTCTCTGAGGAGTGCGTGGAACAACGCACGCCGCCTGTCGTCTCCTAGGAGACGACAGGGGCCTGTCGTCTCCTAGGAGACGGAAGGACGATGAGCCAACCGAAACTCACAGCTCACAGACCCACGCCTACGGTGGACACCCGGTGGTCGACACCCGGCGCCTGTGGTCTCTACCAGGTCCACCGCGACGGCTGGGATGGCCGGTGCGAACTCGCAGCCGCTCCACCGCCTCCTTCTCTAGCATAACTGCTTCGCAGAAAGAGGAGACGGCATCCCATTCCCTCTCACCCCGCACCATGGCTTGAACCAGGGCTGGGCGCAAGAGGTCGCCGCCGCCAATTGCCGCTACAAGGACACGGCGGTGGCCTTCCCAGGCGGATCCCACGGTGGCAGCCCGGCAAGAAGACCAGCCGC
>NWSH02000517.1:9079827-9099038 GCA_002382865.2 Heliothis virescens
AGTGGATCCTGAGATTAGCGTGTGCAAACAGACAAACAAACAGACAAACAAACATTCAAACATACAAACAGACAAAAATTTTTTTTCGAATTCTTACTCTTCTTTCAATTTCTAATAACCCTACATATTTTGTTTTGTAAAAATATGAAATGTACAGACACGATTTTTTTACTGTTTTATTATATTTATATGTATGTATATAAATATAGATATATAGATTAAAACTTCCATCATGTGTTTTTGTTTCGTCGAATAAGATCTCTTTTTTGCCCTCCGTATATTTTTCTTGCTGGCCATTTTTGTACACAGATTGTTTATTTAACACAACTTATGTCAAACGAATATCAATCAAAAAATGACACCAACTTACAGTCACTTAGAAAAAAACTAATTGTTATTAACATAACTATGACTGAACCGAAACTTGATTCAAAAAATTACGACCAACAACAACTAACTTAGAAAACTATCAAAATTATAAATAAACAGCTCATCAAGAAACATTTACCGTAAATGATTTTATTTTCGGCGGACAACTGACATAAGGTCCATCAAGCAGCGCGCCTCAGCGCTACTGTCGCTTCCGGTTAGAAATGAAAGAGAAGCGAAAAGCACGCCGCGGAGGGCGACATTTCGTTTCGGACTCGTTCG
Source organism: Heliothis virescens (assembly GCA_002382865.2). Classification (NCBI taxonomy): domain Eukaryota; kingdom Metazoa; phylum Arthropoda; class Insecta; order Lepidoptera; family Noctuidae; genus Heliothis; species Heliothis virescens. The sequence continues at coordinate 9,080,479 of NWSH02000517.1, forward strand.
ACGTTATTAATCACTAGCTTTCCGCCCGCGGCTTCGCCCGCGTGGAATTCGGTTCGACACACAGCGCCATCTACAATCCATCCATCAAGCAAACAATATTTTTGTTTTCCCTCGGGAATATCTATTTTTTTCGGGATAAAAAGTACCCTATTATTTAATCCGGACTTCTAACTTTACGTCTGCAAAATTTCAAAGCAATCGGTTCAGTAGTTACGGCGTGAAAGCGGAACAAACAAACAAACAAACAAACAAACAAACTCACTTTCCGATTTATAATATTAGTAAGGATTCAATGATCCTTTAATAGATAGTCCGTTTTTAAAACGCAGAAAATTCAGCAACTAAATGATATTCACTCCTGGTGTATGAGGATACTTAATCATAGATCTAACAATATGAAATAGAGAGAGATTACGGAAATCAAATGGCTCACTGTCAGCAAATGGTATCTGGTAGTAAGACTGACTATGAGAAAACCAAAGAATCTAAAAATTAATAAGTAGGTGAATAATTCCTCTAATCTTAATTTTCATTTATTAAAGCACAAGATCTTGGAATGTTACCTCCAAATAAATAGATACAAGATGTCCCTGAAAGGATCGAACTGGAAGAACTAGTGCGACGTTTATAAAAGCCCATAAAGTCTATACAATATCCACTGTACAAATAAAAACTTTTGACTTTGACTATTTGGTAGACGCCAATCGGCGCTAATGACTGCGATGTACGAACAAATATTATAAGTAATATTATTTAGAAAATTTTAAAAAATAGACCTTTTTTTGGTGTACTTTCATGTGAAATCTGAAATGTGAAAGATGGAAACCTGAATCAAATAAAAAAAAATTGACGGCGGAAGTGCGGACTAGTAAAAATAAACTGAGTTTTTGATCGATCTTAAAGACGATTCACATTATCGAAAATTAACCATGTTTTAGGAAAACTGTCCCAACTCATTGAAATTATTGGGAGGTATTTCACGGTATTTAATGAGATAGAAATTAATGATTTATTTACAGGATGGTGGATTTTTCAATTTTCATCCATACAAATGTTCCTTCGTTTTAGCTAACTGGAGCCTCGAGCGGTTGCTTGAGTGTCGCCTACACTAAATAAGATGTGTATGTAGAAACATATTAAATATAAAACTATGTAGAAGTAAGAGTAATTATAGCAATTAAAAAATATGAGGACAAAGACATTTAACTCTAAAGAGATAACGTTAACAGCGTGTAGGCAAGTAAAAGATGATAAATTTATCATCACATGGGCCTATTATCATAAGAAATTGGTCATAGGCTATTAAAACGATACGACAATAGTCACCAAGCAATCTTTTTTTATTCCTGAATATATACCATTCAGTCGTGTTTCAACTGTGTACAATGTCTGATTGCAAAATTGTGTTACTTGCAATATTCCTCGGAGTTGCGATATGTGATCCTAAAAAAAGCGGTAAGCGTCTGTTTGTAATTATATTCCACTTTGTAGATATAGGAAAAGAAATAATCAACGTTAATTGTTTTAGGATACTCGACTACCACAAGTAACTACTTTGAAAACTGGAACGGAACTTTTATTGTAAGTTAATTATGATTGTCGGACGTTAGACATTTTTATTTTACAAGTGAGAAAACGAAATGAATTTCTAGGTACCAGGATTAGCGCCTCGATTTAAACCCTAGAGAACACTGAATAAGGAGTATCAAATAGTTATATTGTTAATTAAATCCAATAATAGACATCTTATTTTACACATTTCAGGTACCTTCAAACGCAAACGCTGTAAAGGATAAAGTTGAAATTAAAGTGTATTATGAAACTCTATGTCAGTTCAGCGTGGACTTTTTCGTGCAGCAACTAGAACCAGCCCTGAAAAGGCTGCCTTCACATTTAGACATACATTTAATACCCTACGGACACGCCGAGGTACGTGAAATTTCAGCATCATTATGGTTAATGTGATATTTTTAATTTATATAAAGCACGCTCTGAGCAGTTACCTAGGCATTACTTTGCACGAAATATGAGCATTAAGTATTTGTCGTTTAGAAACTAGATGTTCGTTTGTAACACAACATTGCCGTTAACGTAGACTGAATTACGTTTTAAGCTATTCTATTGTTCCACATTCAAATTATCATAGCCTTCTTATTTGAGACTGAAGTATGAACGCACAATTATCAACTTCTTAAAACAAATACTGCTTTTCTTCCTACCCAAGTGCCCACAGTAAAGCGCTATTATGTATACCAGGAACTGAGCGAATTCCTTCTACAATTCCTTCAAACGCAAGGATTAAAGTGAACTTTAGTCCATTTCAATATAATTCCTCCTGGCAGCTATTAAAATCAAATGCTTCTTAGCATGCACTTAACCACGAAGTTGTATATGTGAGTCGTACATATTATAAACTTACGCTATGAAAATTGCTTTAAACGATTCTAAATTGCACTTGGAAACATAATATACGTCTATTACGAGTCTTTACCCTGTTGAAATGTCCCCTTCACGCATGTCGTGCGATAGTCAAGTGAGGGAGACAAATTGCTTGATGCTTGTAACAGGCACTGCTGTCCTAGTCATAGGACAGACGACATGCCTGCTATGTGTGAATATTAATTTAGAATCTTCTATTACATCCATTATTTTTTGACGAATATCAACTTATACAACGGTTTTGCGAAACGGAACACTAGCAAACCCAAACGAACGTTTCATAAAGCGGCTCCGTAACAAAATCTTAAAAGCTAAAGTTTCTATTACCTAGGCCTGAAACGAGCGACTAATTGAGGCAATTATGAAAGTCAGAAGAGAGCTCAAGAAAATCCGCTGCGAAAGCCTTGGATTGTTTTTATTTCTATTAAGCTCAATAATGATATAAGCCAGTAGAACGTGTTGGCCTGTTGGGATATGTTATTTTATTTTTTCCCAGTTTTTCCTATGAGCAACTTCACTACATAGTAGGGAACCTGTTGTACCTTGGACAGAGTTGTACCTAAATCAATTTCATTTTTTTCAAAAATTTCGCGCTTTTTATAACATTTGTCTATAGCCAGTGATTCGTCATTTGTCCACACTAATGTGAAGTTAGTTGTGTTTCACTGGCGCCGTGTGACCACAGCAAAAAACGGTAATATATGGTTTCACACTCAAAAAGTGAGTAATTTGGGTTTTACTTTATTCCAGTTTATTTAAAGTGTTTCCTATTTGTGAAAATTGCGATATATACAATCAAATCTTAGTCTATCTAGCTATTAGACAGCATGAATGTCAGATCCTAATCTCAATCGCAAGTGGGTTTATCAAGCTTGTCAAGTAGAGTTGTCGCAATGTTCTACCTTAGCCACCGAACTTACGATGTACCTCGGACACTGGCCAAAGTACAGACTGTAAAATTTCTGCAATCGATTTTCAACCTTACCACAATAGTGGAAGGTTGATGTTCGATTGGTAAATTAGCAACTTAATGTGAAATAAAAAAAAAACAAAATTAGAATTATTAACACATTCTTAGGTAGGTACTTTAAGATTAAGTTTATTTTATTATTTAAAGGGAAATTAAGTTTTTGTGTCGAGTTTTTTCTATTGTTTTATTTTATACTTTTTATAAGTAGGTAGGTCGGCGGGTAAAGGTAGGTATTTTTATATACGAATCTATTTGAGACCCCATCCGAGTATATTTGCCGACATTTGGTTAATCTCCCCAATTTCCCCCCCTACAACTTTTAAACGGCTCAACCGATTTTCATCAAACATGTCTAAGAACACTCGCCCTTAAGTCACCTTTAATACAAAAAATAAATAAATTGAAATCACTGCATCCGTTCGGGAGTTATGATGCCACAGACAGACAGACACGTCAAACTTATAACACCCCTCTTTTTGCGTCGGGGGTTAAAAATTTATATACGAGTATGTGACCTATTTGAAAGAATAATAGTTTTACTTAGATATTGTTGTTAATAACTTTTTTATTTGCTATTTCCAAATACGATTATGATTAATATGATTAAATAATTTTTAATTATATTATTTCAACAAAAAAATATATTAATTATAGCATGTAAGAGTGTTTATCTTGATTTGAACCTTCTATGTCCAAGGTACAACGGACAGCGACCGAGGTACATCTGGTTTGTTGTACCTTGGTCAGATTTCCCTTTTTTTTTCAAGTGTGTAATAGTCCCAAGTTTATGGAAATATAGATAGTTTTATGATTGAATTGTGTAGTTAATGAAATGATCTTTAAATACATGCACACGCAACAGACATAGAGAACGAAATTATTTTTTTAAAAATCAATATAAAAAAAACTGACCAAGGTAGAACAGGTTCCCCTATAAAAAAGTAGCTTTCTCTGTTCCTATATCCTTATTTATGCTTAAATCTTTAAAACTACGCAACGGATCTTGATGCGGTTTTTTTTAATAAATAGAGTACTTATTTGAAGAAGAAGGTTAATAATATGGTCGCTAGTAGTTAATAAATACATGGTTTGTTTACCAAATTACAGACTATTCCAGTAAATGGAGGTTACAAGTTCAATTGCCAGCACGGGGTCCCGGAGTGTTTCGGCAACACACTGCAGGCGTGTGCCATCGACGTGCTGCACAACACCACACGAGCGCTCCCCTTCAATACCTGTCTCATGCGAAACATCTCATATCGAACCAGCTACAGCCACGTGATGTCCGTCATCGACTGGGTACGTATTTATCTACACTCGGTTGTTTTTTTTTAAATGACATCTATACCAATATTATAAAGCTGAAGAGTTTGTTTGTTTGTTTGAACGCGCTAATCTCAGGCACTACTGGTTCTATTTGAAAAAATATTTTAGTGTTAGATAGGTTAGGGGTGTTTATCGAGGAAGGCTGTAGGCTACTTTTTATCCGGGTGCGCCGAGTATTTCCTACGGGACGCGGGTGAAACCGCTGGCAAAAGCTAGTTGCATATAAAACTTATTGAGGTAAAAATATTATAGAGGAATATTGTATGCAATAGATTCATTCAAACTGCGGTTGATTATAAAAAACTCAAGGAAAGTACAAAGACTACTGATAAAAGTAGCGTTTGTTTCCCCAAACAACCACATTTAATAACACCTTTTAGAAATATAAAATACCAGTTCCTTAAACAAGACATGCGAGAACATGATATAATTGACAGTACAAAGCGTAGACCTAAAATAAGTTCAGACCAGTTTCTGCCTAGTTAAATATAATTCTCACAAAACAGGTAAATCAGATAATGACGTGTACTCTGAGTTGTTTCTGTCAAGTCGGAACAACCAGTAAATAGGTACTGCCTTAAAAGACTACCAGTTTGTATCCAGTTTAAGTCTAGTGCCATTCCGAGTGCTTCGGACCATGTATTATTGTATCTGCGTGCTGGTTTTTCCACATGGGAGTAGAGTTTTGAGAAGCTGCATTTTGTAGTGTCGTGTTCTATATAATTGCACTGATGTTTCAATAAGAATGCGTAATTATTGAGATTATGGAAGAGACTTAGGTTTTGCTCTTTGTTTTTGCTTCCAAAAACCTTTTACCAAATCTAGTTCAATCTAGTAGTTGTCAAGCGATCTTCTGCTTCTTGGCGTGTTATTGGCAGACGACTTAAAATTTTTGATGCTGGGCATCGAAATTTTTGCCAAGCCCACGGCATTGTCAGTGGCATTTTTTCTGGTGTGGTACACGCATCGTCAGTGTACCCCCACCTAAATAGCGTATCCTTTCCTTTCTTCTTATCATTTACCGACTTGTATGCAACTATAACAATGTAAACTATTTCCTTTTCAGTGTGGTTCAGAGCACGACGTTAACGTTCAGGAGATTTGGCGATGTGTGCACAGCCGCCGTGGCTCCTACCTCCTGAAGAGATACGGAGACGAGACCCACGCGGTTGCTCCTGCTTTCGTACCTTATCTCACGTTAGACGGCTCCACGCTGTACCAAGATCAAGCTTTAAGAAATTTAGTTGCAACAGTCTGCCAAATGCTGACGCCAAAGCCAAGAGAGTGTTTGACTGAATAGTGTTTAAATTAGATTAATTTGTTATTTAATACTTAAACTGTGTACATAAATTAAACAGATAAGTTAGTATTTTCATACCTCTTTACTGCATACCAATTAAAATAAACCCCCTAGAACATTACATTATATGAGGTCAGTGTAATGTCGCTTTTAAGCTTTTATCCTGAAACTCCGGACACTAATCGCAGTTGCCCCCGTGTGCTACTCAAGCGTCCACCCCCGCAAGAGCCACCATTCTGCATAGCTTGACCCATATCTTGGTTATCAAAGGGCAGCTTACTACCCTCATACAATACTATCCAGTACGTTTTAAAAAACTGACATTGCACTGCACTTAAACTACATTTGTAGTGTAAAAATATACAAAAGTTCAAACTATGTATAAGCATTTTAAAAGTTGGATATAAAAGAGAGTACTTTAAAACTATACCCGCGAGATAAAACCATTTCCCTCAGACATATTACATCTCAAGAAGGCTTTCTTTGTAGACAGCTACAATCCGGTGTACCCCACATCAAGACAAAAGAGAATCGATTCCCGCCACGGAATAGCGGCATTCGTATGTGTCGAGCACGAAGCAATGTAGCCGAAATCCTAAATGGTTGAAACTATTGTTCTGTCGTATAGCTCGACAAACTCGACGGGCTTCCGAAGGCTCCCGGGAATTGTCGGTGCATGTGGACACTTTCCCACACGCCTCCGCCGCGGCGGCGTCGACACCGGGACTCTTGCCAAACTGCAACACTCATTGTTCTACTTCTTGCGACCTAATGATAACGTTTCACCTCTTGTGCCGTCGCAGTTTGCTGATAATTATATCATTGCTATAATATTACTAATTTGTTTCGATCATGTATTATTTTCCAAAATCTTCAATTTAAAAGTTGCTTTTTCTTTGTGAGATCGATTCGTTGTTTTTAATTAATATAGGTACATGTTCCTGGGTAAGTTGGTATTTTACAAATCCCATAAAAAACAGTTCTATTCCAACGTAGACCTACGTATTATAATTATAGCAAAGGTAGTCCATAAAATTTCAAAATGCCTATTCACTTATTAATACCAAATGTTCGGTTTAACATTGGTTGCCGTGTAATCGTAAAAGGCGTTTCACAAATCATATTATTTTTGTCTCAGAACGCTAACAAAAGACCTTTTTAACACTTTCAAATAAATCATATTGGTCATTTGTATTACAAACAAGTTTAAACAAGAGGTCCACACGGAAAGTGTGGTATGCACCGGCGACGTGCATCGGTGAATCATGTCACAAACATTTATTGAATTCGTTGCGTTATGACTAAGAGTGCATTGTGACCATTGCCCATAGGCCATAAACGTTATATTTAAAACTACACGCGATAAAACTCTTAGGAACATTGTAACTTGGAGCCAATGAGTAATAAAATATTAAAATTGTTCGATTTAACTAACCACGATACTTAAAACAATTCCATTGCCATATGAAAATTGTATTAATCGGAGGAACTGTTTACTTTAACTTCAGAACTCCAAAGTTGGATCCCGATGGGAATCAAAGTAATTAATACTCAGGACATTGTTCAAACAATGACTTTGTTCCACGGCGAATACCCTAAGGTCCAATTACTTGAGACAAAGTCGTCATATTAGGTAGGTACAAGTTGGCGGAATGGTTCTATAACAGTTTGGTGTGTGGCTGACGTCTATTTATAGAAATACAAACGTTTGCTTCAATTTCAAACAATTATATTGAAAGAAATGTAGGCTCTGTTAATGACAAAGATTAAACTATGTGTTCAAGCAAATAAAACGTTGTATATTCGCTTCAGTTAAAACTGTTAAAAGCCTTTAATTAAACGCTTTGCTTTTTACAGGCGGCCGCTTCAAACTGCTGCAGTGAAATATAATTGTAAATGTTCCGTGCTTTTGTTGGCAATCGACATACTTTGCTGAGTTTTTCAATTTTCCAACGCTTTTTTATAGTTGGATATTTAAAATGTTATTATATGAAGAGGTACAAACAAATATCTTGAACACACCCATATCGTTATTAATGAACAGGCAATGCTGTTATAAAACTATAAAATAAATAATTTAGGTCTATGATATAACCTGTAGATAAGTGCAATTTACAGTCAAAATGGCTTTTCCTTTATGACCATATATGGAGCTTTATAAAGATCAGTAGGAATCAGGTCAGGCTAACTGCTGTGGATTAATTTACCTAAGAGACAAGTTGTAGTACAAATGATAGTAAAACGTCGCACTCTGTAGCATCATGGCATTTTCCCCGTAACTAATGTGCTAGTTACATGTATATTTATAAACACGTTAAACAGCATTTAAAGGAAAACCAGTCGTATAAACAGTGGATCCAGTACAATTGTGTTCAAAGTGTTACACTGACGCTAGCTGTGGCGTGTACGTGACTGCACCTACAACCGATACTTTGATTGACAGGAATCCGCAAATGAAATCGACAACGATGAAAAAACCGCTGCAAAAACTTATTTCTACGACTGTACCAAAGTACGTGAGTTTCTACAGTAGAATAACAGGTGGCTGGAGTCGTATCACTTCTTACGATGTTGATTTGACGCTAAAGAAACAATTTATCTATCAATTTGTGTGACTTTGTTATAATATTCTCAGACAATAACGCGAATCATGCATGACTCTAATGCTAGATGGTTTTGAAACAACTGTGTCACGTTTTTATCAGTAGCTTATATCAAAGAAATAATAAAATCTAAAATAACACGAACGAAATGTCTATAGATATTATGTATGTTGTATCAGATTAGCAATCCAGAATACAAAAAAAAAAAACAATAATATTCCTATTAAATTTATTTTAACTCTGGAGAAATATTATTTTCCTCTTTGAGTGAGTTGGTAACGATCGAAATTTTATTTAATTAATTTCTCTAAATTCTAGACCAATCGCACTAAAATTTTATTTTTGCAGCTAGCAAGACTCATATTTTGGTATTTGATTTATAAATACCAACTTTCTATACTCGAATTTTCTTTTACCTTGTAAACAGGATGCGGCGAAAGTTAGAAAAAAGTCTATAATAACCCACCATAGTTACCTCCATGCATATTCATATTTCCTACAACATTTAAATATCTAAGAATCCACTGACCCACTAACAAATCTAAATACGAATAATTGCATGCAAATGTGTGATGCAAAAAAGTAATTAGCAAAACTTGTTTGACAAGCCTGTGTTTTAAACAGCGGCATAGTGTGCAATACGAGGCTTTTGAACCAGCCAGCAGTGGAGTACAGCGCAGCGCCCCGTGGCAACGCACTTCCGAGCCGAGGCGTAGCTGCACATTCCCGATCATTATGAGCTTTGACAGACCTTGCATGTTAATTAAAAACTTTGCGTATAAAACAAAAAACTAGCGGCACATCGTCCCCGCGGCACTGCAGTGCTGTTTCGTGCATTTCTCCCGTTTACGTTCGTTGAACGTGCGTAGCAGCCGTATGCGTATGTTCGCATCATTGCCGGTGGCACCGTTAAGTAATGCAGATGTACTTATGATAAGATGAAGGTTTCGTGGTATTACGATATAAAGACATCATACATACCCGTCTAATATAAACAGTTGGGTACATTTACATTATTGCAGACGTAACTGCAACCCACTCATTCGAACGGAGGTCCCCTATTCACTGGCTTCACGCTATAATAGTTCATTATATTGAAAACCTTGACATCACAAATTGAAATTGGACACCGTCACCGCAAAACTTACGTAGTCTAGTAGATACGTTACGATACAGAGCCGAGGTTTTTTCATATTAAAATAAGATAATGCAGTAGATGATTTACATAACAGAACCTAATTAACACATACTGTAAAACTTGTGGAATAAAAATATATCTTTCATATTAAAAACATATTTCAAAGTTATATGCATCTAAAATTCATTCGTCTTTCATGCAGTAAATATTAAAAAAAACTATAAAATGCGCTCGACTCAATATGATTTGCTATACCATAAACTTCGTAGTACTGTATATCTATAGGTGTGTATTTAATGCAGTCGCGACAATTGTTTTTCCTAAGTACCAGCATTTCCGTGGATTTCCTTTTCAAATGGCTTTCTACTGTAAAAATACAGCAACATTAATAAAGTCTGGTAGACAGGAACTGTCTCTGAATGTAAATCGCTGGTGGTGCTTGGCATTCATATTACTCATACATTTGGCTGGCGTCCTTTGGAAAATACGTAACTACTTTCTTAAAAAGTGACGTAGGTATGCGACGTTTTAGTATACGTAGACGAAACACGGAGACTAAGCGTTACGTAGACGGAAACATGGCTATTTCACGTTTGTTAACTTTATAACTTGTATAACCTGCATGCAGTAGTATATTCTGATATGTTTCTTTAAACATTTTTTCCAGTAAAGCCAAGACTGCTTTAAAGCCGTAAATACTGCTAAAGGTAAAGTTCACTTGCTAAAACTCCATACATAAAATACTTATAGATACTGATTGAACTGCCATGGAAAATACTGAGCAAAAAGGTTTGTCTATTCGCGTGCCACCGAGTGATGGCATGACGGATGACGCGAGCGCACACAAGGCCAAGGTCCGTATTATGTAAATCATGGTGTTTGCGCACCACACAGCACGGTCAGCCACGGTTAATCACTGCGATAATAAGATAACAACGGCGCTGGCGATGACACGACCAAGCACAGAGAAGTACCGAGTCTTGTATCTATTTTGCATCTTTGATGCCTTTGACATTGCTGATCTCTCCAGTTTCTTCAGTTCAGTTCTCCTAGTTTGTATTTGGTCTAAGATGAAATAGTATTTTTATTTTTTGTTGAGGGATAGGGAAAAAATATCAATCCATAGTTATCCTTGTTTATATTTTTTTGGACAACACAAGATGCCCAGTTATGATTACAAATACATTTTAGTTTATTTAAGAAGGGTTACTCCCCTTGCCAATCTCACTTTGAGAAGCCGCATCGGGTACCTATACAGAGAACTTTTTACCCTAAAATGCATCCTAGTAAATACACTATAATATTATGTAAAGTTCGTATATATGTATTTATAAAGTAAGTAATTAGCTGTTCTCCGCGGTTTACTTACCACAACCGGGTAAAAAGTACCATGTGTATTCTCTCAGGCTCTAGACTATTTGTATAACAAACATTTAAATTGGTTATTTTGGCATTAGTTGTTTTGGCGTAAAAGCCCAACACCAGAAAGATATACAGATGATTCACGGCGACTGTATTCATTACATTCATAATTTTAAGAGACCAGTGATGAATCCACTGCTCTTCAGTGACGAAAGCAGACATTTTGTATTCGCAGTCACCTATTCTAGGTCTCCGTGTGTCATCAACGAGCTGTGACCAGAATTCTAGAACGACTGACTGACTCAAATCTTGGTTTGCACAATAAAATGACATCAAATTATTTCTCGCGGTTTCGTTTCAGACAATTCATGTACCTACCTGAAAAACATTGTGAAGTACATTTCAAGACTTCAAAACTATTAAGTTCCCGAGTTTTCTGAAGTGTCTCATTTATTTCAGCCGAATGTAGCCGCGAGAAACAAAGTAGACTCTCAAAGAGAGAGGACACAAAATAGATTTTGTGAAGCATCTCACTAAACAAAATTGCTGACACATTTTCAAAGAAAGCAACGGAGGTGAGGAAGAAAGAGGGACGAGAAATGTGTCTGCATAAGCAATGGGTGATATACACTTATACAGATAAGTAAACTGTACCGATATGCCAGTACTGCACCATTTATGTCGTGAACATACATTATTTATACACCAGGAAAATGCTGGGAAACTGATAAAGAAATGGGTGCTTCATATTGGTGACATTTCCTTATAAAAATATCTCTGTATAGCCATTGCCTGCAGTACTTAATAATAGATATATTTACCTGATGCCCCTTACTGGGTGTCCTACTATCCTCTACTATTTATTTAATTAGAATTACAATAATTTGATGCGGTCGAAGTAATGGTCCATCAAGCTTTGTTTACGGTTTTGATCGGAGAGAACAATATGAGGAAGACCGGGCAATGGAATAATAAGTTGTATGTATATTGAAGTGTCTACATATTATGTATTAAATTATCTAAGCAATCATAATCACGATAAGTAGCTAAAATTAATTAACTTTACGTACGCTTGCACAACATTCAAACAAAAAATTGGTACTTTTTTTGCTGTTAATCGAGTAATATCAACGAAATGTCGACATAACCTTACCTTTCTTACTTAACGAATTTAATTAAATATCTAATCCCTGCCCGTGTAAGCCGTCAGTAGTACCTACCACAGATAACTACCGCAACTTCAGTTCCCATGGGGTCGTGGTCGGCTGACCTTCGCGTGGAAAGGGAATCGAAGCGAGAACGAACACCCAGATCACAGAGTCCGTCATTCTGTCTCACTAATTGTAGACATCCTTGTCGGGCTTTTCTCATGGGTTCAACGGTTACAAACTATGTGATGGATATTCCAACCGTAGATAGCAGGAACTTTATCTGTAGAATACAAAAACAGTCATGTGTTTGATTACGTGTCAAAGTGATGGATAGACGATGCGCAGACTGTGATAACATGATATTCGGGAGAGAGATAGGTACCGCGTATCTTACTTAGATGAGATTTAACCAAACATTCAGGAGATGCAAGTAGATACCAAAAAAAAACATGTTCAGGTAAATGTTATCTACTAACAAAACAAAATAATGAATTTGATAGTTATGTTCTGTATGTCATTAAAATTGGTCTAGTCTATCCAATATCGCCCCAGTCTTACACTTTTCAAATCTCTATTTTTGACAAATACTACCTATAGATGCAGTGTAAACAAAACGAGGGTGTAGTCAGTATTGTATCGTCCCCTGTGCTGGCAGAGTGCCAATACGTGTGCAGCCCGCCACGTGCGACCTTACCGAAATGAGTTTACTAACAATATTGCACATCCATCCCGCCTCACACATTTTCCACCAAATTCTATGCAGCTATTGGTTGCCATGTACTAATTAAAATTTCTAGTAGGTACATACTATACGAAATCGAATTTCCAGGACTGTGGGTAAAACCAAATATCTATTTAGATTTCTATGGGGTTAGGTAATCTCCCTTCAGTCTACGTCTCACTCAACGAGTTTTTTAGTGATTACTATGGTATCATGTTTTATTTAATTTGTACTAATAGGTAAGTGTAATACTTACTATAAATATGAATGTAATATGTCTGTCTGTGAGGAGCGTGATATAACTAAATTTTACATGGACAAAATTGTGGCAAAAACCAGTGAGCAACATTGAAAAGCGGCATAGTGATATTCAATAACAAAATAATTATTGAATACCTATATATGTCAATAAATATAATATCCACTAGGATTACATAGAAGAGTTATTTCTTATTTTCCTCATAATCATGACTCTATTTCAGTTTGTGTCACCTACAATATCCATGCCAATTGAAATGGCATACACAACCAATACGTTAATAGTTACCATAATGATCTAGCCTAATCATACACAAGCATGCATGATGCACCTATTAGAAGCCATTTTGTGTTCATGTAACTAGACTGGCTGGAAATGCTCAACCACTACTCTTTTTCACGTTTCTACACTCATAACCCTTTTGACATGCTCTGAATGCTTCTGTCAAGGATGTGGACATTATCTATCATCTACATAAAAAATAAGTTATCAAATTTCTATTACTAATTATGTAATTTGTTTTCCTTTATTACAATCTAAGATATCTTATGTATCATCATGTAATTGAAGAACTCCACTGTCCGTTGCGAGTAATTAATAACTAGGTCGGACGTAGAGAGGTCAGTTTTCATTAACGATGTTATCACTCCATGATTTAACTTCCAAGGTTTTAGGAAATCGCACAATCATACCTCGGATAGATCACTTGTGCAACACTGATACACACATGTACTCAAACAATGATTCATAAAGCTCACGCAGTACGTAATTTTATTATTGTTATCAAGGATCTAATCATAATTATAGCAGGTATGCTAACGTAACCTGATATTTATTGGCGAGTTGAAAAGTTAGCACCTTATGTTACTCCGAAGTGAGTGATATTACAGCGTGATATTTAACACTTGGTTTTAGCTCTTGTAGGGTTATTTGCATATGGTTTTGATATAAAAGTCCTTATAAAACACGTTGGTGGGCGTTGATTGGTATCGTTGTTTTACACGTCATGTAATAAAATATCACAATCAAGACCGAAATTATGGTTTGAATAGTAACTAGTACATACTTACAAAGTAATTCATTTGTTTGTATTCATTCAACCTTCATAAACCGTTGTTCGGTTACCTAACGGAATTTTCTATTTTATAACAAGTTAACCCCAAATGGAGTTTACATTGTTATTGCGTATTGTTTCGCTTAATAAAACAAAACGAAATCATACTTCTATGGTCGAAACACGAAGCGTTGGATTCTTTACAAAATGGGCAACAATGTGATGGAACGTTATAGAAGGATGAGAAGGACGCGCCTTCTCGGTGACGTCACGGCTCGGTCCGGTTGATTCATTCATCCGCGTCCACGCCCGTAGCTGCGCGGGCGCAGCGCTGCGGTCGCCCAGTCCGGCCGGGCCGTCAGCCACCGATGCGCTTACGCATTCGGAACAAATCGTCTATAACCTCGTCTACCAATAACGATCGCACAAACAATGAATAATGCATACCAATCCTAATCTGCCCACATAAAGACAATAAAAATTGAGCCATAATAAAGACAAAGAAAACTAAATTGGAAATAAACATGCCTTTAATATTCACAAAAAATTTGCAAACGGCATACCTAACTCAATATATGAATTAGAAGGCTCAGGTAGGTATCAGAAATACCTAAGACTCAAGATGTAGGCATGTGTGAGTAAGAACATTGGAATTAAGACACCTGTGTAATATTGTGTAATTCCGTAGAGCACTAAAGAGTAAGTAGGTGAGGCGTTTCGGAGTAGCGCCCGAGTACGACGTGGTAAGCAAGTCGGCAGTACAGCACTAACGTTCTGCAGACATTCTTATGGCAGCCATGATTCTGTTCGTATTAATTTGCAAAGCCGCGCACGTCCGTCAGGTGCGCGGTGGCCATCCGGTGCGCATATTCTTAAAAAAAGCCTTCAACATCGTGACAACTCAATATTGTTATTGATTGAACCGTTGCTTGCTTGCATTCTACTTGACACAAGTATTTGAGACTTTTAAAATCTCGCGCAGGTCGTTGGCCCTCCATTTTCATAGAAATGAGACATATTATATCAAACAATGACGTCGCATCCTGTTCATTAATGTGCAAGCAATATCAGTGTCGCACATGCCATGGAAGCATTAATCAAACTGGTGATAAAAGGTTCACTCCAGTGCAAATATTACAGCAGTAAATCACTGTTTAGCTGTTATTGTATTTCCAACTATATATCAATCATCGTTCACTTTAATGTGTAAATTATAAACGTGTCGTCGTAATTATGATTCGCTTCGGTCATTTAGGTTCCTTATTTTTTGACGACTTCGTCGAATTATTTTGAAGCGTGCAGTAACACGGACGTAAATTAATCACTGAATCACACGGCACCACCGCACCGGTTCCAAGAGTTTTTGTAGGATTTCCAATATACATTTATGATACCGTTCATAATATTATTCATAGCGACACGGCACAACACATTAGATTTTCAGTTGTACTACTTTGTACATTGAATTCTGGGAGGGAAATACTTACGTGAGTGATTTTATTTCAGTGGCAACACGTAATAGGAATTAACGGTGTCAAATAAATAATACTAGAGTTTTATAACCATAGACGTGGAAGAACATTAGGGCGGAGTGACACGCGTGCGTGAGGCGTGCAGCGTCAGGAGGCGGCAGGCCACAGGCCGCAGGGGTGAAGAACCTGCGCGGGACGCCGATAAGCCGCCAGCCGTGTTTACTCGCTCCACCATCATTATAAATCATATACGTAGAGGCAACCTCTGACCCCTCGTTAGTGTTTGATGCTCTACTCTAATAGTCGACGAAGCGAATCGAAATAGAACCAGCTTTGCAGCATAATCTTAAAACTACTAAATCATTACGTGACGCTGTTTTGAAATCAAGATATCTGAGTACTTAAAATCAGACTTGCTGCTCAGACATCATTTGTATTTTTATGCAATCCATTGTGTAAGTTGAAGAGATTTCATCTAAATCTAAACAAACCAACCGTGACAGGCTGGTTCATCAAATCTAAAAGATGGTAGAAATAAAGTATTAACGACATTCGGTTACTTAAGGAATTATTACCTAGGGACGTATGTTTTGAGATTACTGCAGATCAAGGAACTTCTCCTTGCAATATCACCATTATTACTTTTCAATTGAATCGTTTTAAAAACTAGTTTCCTTTTTTAATTCCAGCTACAATAGCTAATAAACAGGTAAAATCCAATAAAATAATGAAGTCATTATAAGTCCCGCAACTATAACTATATCGTAAGTAAGGAACGTTAGTCTAACCGCAAGAAAACAGCAATATAATAAATAACTTATGAATAGAAGCGTCGCTTGTTTATAAAATGTGTTGTAGAAGCCGGTGGCCTAGTGGCTGACCACCATTTCCTGTGATGCGATATAGCGGCGCAGGCGCAGTGGCCGCCTGCCGAGCTGATAAACGCTCGTCGCTGCACTTCCGTCGCGCACGATGCCCCATCTCCAACAACACCCGCATATACAACACACGACAAAACATTAACTGCAACTCATTTTAAAAATACACGTATAACAACCAAGTTCTCTTAAAAAAACACTATCAGTAAACCAGCCAGTCAAGTTGACGCAGCTCACTTATCTTTAAACGCTTTTTACATCTCTGTCTAATTACGTACGTAAGTACAAGGAAATAACAGGATTCAAGAGCAGTTACAACTTACAGCTTGCAACAAACATATTTGCGTTTCACAAGATGAGCCATTTCTAAGAAAACATAATAACCAGAGGAATGCTCAATTGTGGGCAATAAAGGAAGTGAGAATAGATCGCAAATCATTGAGAATATAATATTCGTAGCATGTGGGCCAGTAATGTTGAGTGGCGATAATGCGGTGTCATCCGATATTAGGGTCAATTGCCTTATACGATATGTTGGGCTAGTCTTTGATAACACTATTTAAACTGGTGTGCTACCGACGATGTCTATATCAACATGGAAATTATCGTTACATAAGTTATCGCCGCTGACACCATTTCGTACTATTAAGTTATTGGTATGAAGACTTGCACTGTTATTCGGCATAAATATCTACTAGTAATTGATAAGTAAACGTAACTAGTGAGTGGTGAGAGGCAAATAAATATAAAGTATGAACAAGGTTTTTCATGAAACAGAAATATATTTTCATTAACATAAAAGGGAACATCACGATTCTACAAATTGAGAAGTAGAAGATATAATAATTTTATGACCGTGAACCATGGAGTACTTATTTTTTGTCTCTGTCCAATGATGCTTCCTGCTTCGTTTATAAGTTGATTGATATTAGATACGGACAAGAACTGGTTTTCATACTTACCTGCATCTGACCAGTAAACAGAGGGTGTTTATTCCCGTGTTAACTCTTGCGTGGATTTTGTGACGTGATTTAATGTTAGATTTTAAGATTAAAACAAAAATAACGATACAACTTTCCCCGTATAATTAATTAGCATGTACTTACTAATTGGATAGCTTCTACTCCTAATTCAAAAACATAAATATTGTTTAGTTGGTTAATTAAATATGAACGGAGAATAAAATTAAATATGAAATATTAAAACATTTTTTTTCCACCAGCAACTCTCTCACAGTAGCATGTGCCAAACATAAAAAATACACATTTCATTTTATAATTTGAACCAAATTTGGGGGCACGGCAGTGCCCCCGCCAAGTCGAGCGCAAAGCAAATACTGCCGTACCATCCTTTACTGGAACCATTTCGACGCATTTTCAGGCCTCTGTTTGAGAACCTCTGGATAATACCAGAACGCCGAAATTTTCATCATCCAGAAAGCTATAATCACATAGGTAAAACCCAGAATTTCAAGTCTGTAGGTCATTTAATTTCGAAGTTAAGCGAAACCAAAGTTTCGTATTTTCGACACTCACTCACTCATGATCATCAAAATAGAACTAGTACTTCCAATAAAGTCAGAGANTACCAGAACGCCGAAATTTTCATCATCCAGAAAGCTATAATCACATACGTAAAACCCAGAATTTCAAGTCTGTAGGTCATTTAATTTCGAAGTTAAGCGAAACCAAAGTTTCGTATTTTCGACACTCACTCACTCATGATCATCAAAATAGAACTAGTACTTCCAATGAAGTCAGAGAACTGGAATTTGGAACAGAGTTAGGATTTAATGACCACATATAAGAAAAACTATAAAAACTCGGATAATCGAAGATCTGGAGTACCTGGTGACCCTGATTAGAAAAGACAAAAGCCCAACCAAAC
>NWSH02000517.1:9102756-9115372 GCA_002382865.2 Heliothis virescens
AAAAAAAAAAAAAAAAAAATACGGTCGAATTGAGAACCTCCTCCTTTTTGGGAAGTCGGTTAAAAACACCCTTAAGTGTTTACTTTTGCCTTATGGGTAGGTAGTTGAAGTCATCAAGTTAATTACGATTATTCACATTCTAACTGCTGTAAAGTGACTGCTTTGAAACGATGCTGTTCTCGTATTATATTTATAGGTATACTGTTTGATATGTCGCTTTGTAAGGTACGAATCGATTTAATGACTGATACGGGCGCATAGATTTTACGATATCTATAATATTATGTCCTATATACATAGGTACACAGTTACTGAGCTATATCAATCTGTTGTTCTCTAGAGTGTATTCTTGTGTCAGTGCATTGTTTAAGTTTAAACTTAGTCATTAAAGTTTTTATGGTACATAGGATACATTAAACTAGAGCTTGCACCATAAACAGCTCCCATAAAAGTGATGATTACTTGAGGGCAAAAACAATAACGAAAGTCTTAGGGTGTTCTTTAGAAAAAATAGTAGATACATAGGTACCTACTTTAAAGCCAACATAAACTACTAGCACACTATTAAAAACAAACAGTTCAGCCGACAAACGCAAAGTTTCATAAACGCCAACAACAACGCGCTTGGCATCATTTTGATTACACATTCTTTGCAAAGCTGACGTTCATCATTTCATGGAACACAAACGCTTGTGGTGCAGCCACATAGCGCACTACTGTGAGTGTGTAGTCAACCTAGCATTGTTCTAGTCTTCAACTAGTCTGTCAACATTCCGCGTCTCAGCAGTCACCCGCAGCCGTCGCCTCAGACAGGATAGTGCGACCGTGAGACTGGAGGCGGGCTTATCACCATATAAACCGAAGCCCGTCTACTATAAAGGTGTCCCGTCATCCGTCCTCCTTATTATAAGGTCGATTGTGCTCGAACAATAAGTCATTACGTACCTCTATCCAGTTCCCGCGATCTCGACAAACTCCTACATTATTACAGTGTCAGTGAAAGCTTCCTAGTACACTCGAAATTGAGACTATTATTTACCTTCGTCACCTCACAATGGAAGCTGCCTTGTCTTACACCTTAACTATGTACGATAACAATTTAAACTTTCCGACAAATGGTTTGGGTAAACAATCAAAATCAACTTTTGTAGAAAGTTAATGTTTTCCTAATTTCGTGTCTAATGAAAGGGAGGAAATGAAGTGATCAGAGAAAGATGTATAGAGAATACCATATAGTATACCATCATTATTAGTCAACATAAATTGTTACATTATGAACTACAAAAAATAAAGTACATACAAATTAATTTAAATCATACCATACCTTATCGAGGTTTAAATATAAACCAGAACGGTTCCATTTCTAAAACTTGGATGTCATCTACCTGATACCCTTCTCTTTGTGAAGGGTTATCGACCTCTCCTATCTTCAGGTGGCCTATTAGTCTACTTATACAAATCGACGTATCTTTGGATTAGGGACGTATCTTTGAGTTTTTATTTGCCCCTCATTTATCGAATGTTACAATGATAACATTATTATTGTGGTAAACCAATTAACTTTGCTTTCCGCAATGATGTTTGTGCTTGGTTTCCTTCTTTAGCAAGAGGTAAATCAGTTTATTTACCCAAGATAAAATGCAATGTCAACTGGCCAACATTAAAAGGTCTTCTCGCAAAGGAACAGCTTGACCTTCCTTATGGACCTACCCTGAAGCTACACAATGTTTAAAGTCCTATATTTCTAATTAAGTAATAACTGTATTTCTCCTTATATTTATTCTCGAAATGTTTATTTTCAGTCTCCAAAGTCGAAGTTGAGCAAACTGATCAATCACAAGAGCTTTTGTGATTAAGTTATAGAAACCTAGCCCAAATGGCAACTATGGCACATTTAGCTGTAACCACGTAATACTATGCTAAAGTGTTCCATCGGTCTGTTTGTTTGGGCACAGCCGCACCCGCCACGCACCGCCTATACACAGCTTCATAAACGAGTTAATTAATCATAGTTAAACATCGCCTAATTCCAACAATATCACTGGCCTAGTAATTCCTCCTTGTGATGAAACAGTTATCAAATGTACACTGTATATGTTCTACTGTTCATGTAGGTCTGGGTTTGATTAACGAATGGGCGTTTCCTTTCCTGTAAACAATAGTAACGTATTTTCGTAAGTAGTCATTAATTCCAGATAGAGATGTGTTAAACAGATTTAAATTAGACGAGTAGATGCCCAGTAATTAAGCATAACAGTACTTTAATACGTAGTTTTATGTTTCTCTGTCTCATCCACCACTATGTTCATGTTTTACACACAGTAAACACTTGACGTAAATAAAAGAAAATAAGTCCCAACTCTTGAGCGTGTTGTGAACGTCTTTATTGTTAAACAGATTAGTGACCAAAATTAGTCGGTTGCGGGTAGTTTAAACAAGGGAACGGAAGACGAGGGGCGGTGAGGCGGCGCGAAAGGAGTGGAACGCAAATAGCCACGTGACCCGGCCATTGACTCGGTTTATCCTAATCCGTCCCACTACTCCAGTTCAGAGCAGGGCTGAGGACGCGCATCACTCCCGAGCCCACACCTAACTACAATTTAGGCATCCTCTATTCTACTCCTACGCATACACATAGGTATACACTTTCACATGACCTAATACCGCAGCTGTGTGGTCCTACTCCTAAACAAGCGGCTGCGGACGAACTCTAACTACGCAATATTAATTCTGTTACTAAGTGAACAGCACACAGGCAATACACACGCCGAACCGCTGCAACACTGAAATAGATTAATCGATCAAATATGAAATAAAACTCAATACTATATTGAAACAATATTATTAATATCGTACCATCAGAAACAGATGTGAAAACGCTAACTGCGGCTGCTGCCGAATGAAAATAAATATCTCCTCATGGTCTATGCAAACAAACACATCAACCCACTTTTATATTTAGATCGATGGTACTTGAAAGTTCGCTTATTCTTCCGCTATGGCAGATGAGTCCATTTGATTCATGTCATTCATACTGCTGTAAATAAAAATGTTTCAAGAGCTGAAGAGTTAAATGAAACTTTTTCATATGTAGGAATATTTCCTTTCCACGTTTCCACTCGTGTGCACTGTGCATATCCTTATTTTTTCTGTATCATTACGGGCGAAAAGGAAATACCATGCATAATGAACCGTATCCCTATCGTGCAACCCTTTATTGTGTGCTCCAAGCCTAATGCCGGATTATGGTAATGTTTGTGTGGCCTGTGTGGTGACCGCCGGAGCCAACGAGTCTCAGTTTCTTGAGTATTAAAATAGAACCAGGGATTTTTTTATTGTAACCGCTATGCGTATATTAACAGTCCTTTCGTCACTAAATCATGCTTCTTCATCATGATCACCATTAGGTATGTATCTTGCTGTGAACAAAAGAAGGACACATCACTTAGTAATCGTTTACTCATTAAACGATCGCAGAGATGACATGAGATGTGTTTTTAGATAGTAGTGGTAGAGGCGCAGACGAGTCAAGTTTGCCAGACAATGAGCGCTGTGGTGCCGCCCCCGCAAGTCGCTTGCTACACATGCAGCTCCAGTATGTGGGACGCGAAACTTGTCAATCAGTATCAATATCTAGAACTGTTTATTGTGAAACATAACTGCAATATAAAAATACTGCAGAGTTGGCATGGGGAACGTGTTCAGATTGGCTGTCGGACGCACACTTTCAACTCAGGGTTCACACGCTTTGTTCAAATACAATGACTCTCTACGTTCTTTTTGTTTTCGTTCAGACGACCTTTGTTGATAATAAACAATATCGCGACTTTAATGAAAGAAATCATGTAGCGTGAGATTTTTATATCATTTATTTTGCAATTGACGCATTCCTATTCTATTGTAATCTACATGCCCCATTGCGCGTACCTATTGAATTTTCCAAGGATTTTCATACAACTTTTCAAATTACTTAAATATTCTCGTAATTTGCGTACTAATAATGTAATAATTCTTAATGCACCGTAAAACTATTCAGCAACGAACACAAGGATTTCGCCGGGCTCCCACGTCCGCGGAATTGGTTTACGTCAGTGCGCCCATTACGCCCAAAATACACGCCACGCGAGCTACACCCGGTTAAAAAGCGTGTCAATCAATTTACATTAGGCCTGCTGTGATGACGCTATAAAGAACCAGTGCGTTTACAACGAACAGCAATAAATCGATCACAATGATGTAATCCGAAGGCTCTTGAAGTTCGGTGACATCCGTCTTTTAATTAGAATTTTGGTAGAAGAAAGTTGTCGACCCGTTAGCACAGTTGATGGTTACCTCACTGATCGGTGCTGACTTGCTGGGTGCTGCAAGTGCGTTATGTAACGCGATTGTATGAGATAGCACGCGTGACATTTGCGCGCCCGGGGAGCCAAGCGCGCAGCCTCCAGCTTCGCCCCAAATTGACTTCTGGCCTTCGATTCGCTGAAGTGGGACACCCGCTCCACTCATGCGCCTTTTATGATACTTATCTGAGCGCCATTCGACACCGAACACTTGC
Source organism: Heliothis virescens (assembly GCA_002382865.2). Lineage (NCBI taxonomy): Eukaryota > Metazoa > Arthropoda > Insecta > Lepidoptera > Noctuidae > Heliothis > Heliothis virescens. The sequence continues at coordinate 9,107,312 of NWSH02000517.1, forward strand.
AGCGCGCATGAACACTATATAAGCTGTCATCTCAACATGACATACTACTTGTATCGTATTGTCTACTTTCTAACGTGTGACTGATTGTGGCTGTTATTAACTACTCACACTGACAGAATGAGAATAACACCTGATGTTTAACTTGCGTACAGTATCAGAAGTGCTGAAGACACGTAAGGATACCTTTGTACAATTAAGTATACTAGGTGCATATAAAGGAATTTAGAAATATGTACCAAAATCCAAAGGTTGGGTCTACTTCTCGAATACATGAAATGCTCCTAAGTAGATTTTACTGGAGTTTTGTCTGAAAAATAATCAAATAAGATGAATTTGGCCTCGTCTAAGTAGCATTAACTGCTCTAGTATAGTAAAGTCTTCACAAGTGATTTGTTCATTTATGCTTACTTAACAGAGGAGGTTCGAGATCGAATCTTACGGAGCATGTTATGAAAACGAAGACCGGTTTCGAAAATATATCAATTGAAAGCCTTCGCCCCTCGGCGCATGTATAATGTTATTGTACAGCTGAGCCTTGCAACACCGCACGACGAGCCTGTTACATGACAGTTTGTCAGCCGCACCAGACGCCCCGTGCGCCCGCGCCGCTGCAACCTGACCCACAGTCCGTTCCACTTACACCGCACTGCATCATTCTTTATTATAATCGTCGTCTTGTATACCTTCCTCGAGTATTTCTTAAACATAGGTCACAAGACACTGACTCACCCATCAAAAGGAATACTTACCTTTATCATTCTTTCGTTACGGTTAATGTTGTATATTTAATATGGAAAGAATCATGTTACACTGTTTTTATATGTTAACAATTTGCATAACAGCTCACGAAGTTACTGGTATTGAAATGTTGTATAATCGTTCCAAAATCAATACCAGTTGTAAGCTGGTAGCCACACTCAATTTGAATATGCAACCTCTTGTTTATTTCTAAATTCATTCATGAACTTGTCAATGGATATGTCACGATTTTAGGCCAGTTAACGTTTCTTAACAAGTTCAAGTTATGGTAGAGCAAAATTTTTCCATAAATATGACACGTTTGTGTCGATACGAAGTGTTTATATTCTCCGCGTCCTTGGTGACTTCCTCGTGTCCGATACTCTATATAAACAACTGATCATTTCCAGCATTTGTTTATGGTTTTCCTTTGGAATATCACGTGCGCACGCGCTCAGCCCGTGTAAAAATCGAATTACCGTTAGACATGTGTCATCGCGTCCTCGTTACGGCCGCAAGTACTCTGCGGGAAACCTGTTCTTGCACTCATATCCTTACTATGCAGTAGTTACAATTACCAAATTCGCAGCCAACAGGATCCCTGCATCAAGCACTACCTCGTAACACAATTATAACGATCCTAGTTAAGCGTGGCGACATTGCCGTCGAATGGAAATTCACAATAAACTACATTTTAAGTTAACTGCATTGTCATTGATTTCACCTTGAACTGAATAACACATTCCTATTTCAGTACAGAGATGTCTCTGTACAAACGAATGCATTGTATCGTATCACATAAAAATATAACAGATTGTCGTTTGTTGGCGATACATTAATTAGAATGACATAGAAGGTGTTATTTTACAACAGGTGTCGTTGGTCTTGAGTATGAATCAATAGTTCGTGGTAACGAAATTAGCTATGATTACAGAGATGTTTAGCGACAGATGTATTATCATCTGTTTCCAGAGGCGTGAGGCGGGCGCCGCCAGCGGCCGCGGAGCAGATGCTGACGTGGGAGCCCGTGCCAACTACACGGCACCTACTATTGTTAACGTGAATTAACGGTGATACAACCGCCTAATGGCGTTTTATTACACATATCCAACATTGTTGTTGCTTAGCTAGCACAAACATTAAGAGTCACTTGTGTCGGGAAAGAAATCTAAAATTACTCACGTATCTTCGACCTCGTTCGCTAAAGATGGGCAATAGCTAAAAAAATTGTAATTGTACGACGCGCTTTCGAAGTGAATGCTTTGCAGCGGTCCATTGGGATCAAATATTTTTTCAATATGCATTTAATACAACTATGATCTAAACAGAAAGGATATAAAAGATGCATGGAGTGATAGGTGCATCATTCCCTGCACCCTGTACATTATACTTTCATTCTAGTAGCCGATATTCGGAGCCGGTTCCACATAAACGCTGCAGCGGAAATCGAATCTCCGTGCTATAATATCCCTACAAGTTGAAACACTCGGATTTTACAGTTAAGATTCGTTTGACCCGTACCTCGTCCATGACGACAATAGTAATCATATTACTCATGTATATAGCCTAGCGTAAATACCAAGGCAAGTTTTAGTTCAGGCACAGATTGTTCAGGTCTCAAATAAATCTTTATCCTGTTAGTACGTTCTAGAAATTCTAAGTGCACAAACAATCTGATCTACAGATATGTAATCAATACCTAGTGATAAGATTATGGCAGCAAAAAAAAATACATGGCACAAATAACATAATTATACTGTTTTTTATTTCCCTTATTGCCTCCATATATCACTAACCACGATCAGCATAACAATGTTTATTCAAATTTCATTAATAATATTTTTTATGACTTCTTAAAATGGGATTTATAAATTGTAACGTATTTACTAACTTCTACTATACAGCCTTACCTTCTAGTTTACTTTCTGTGTAAAATATCATTATAATTAAAACCTGAAACCTGGCCACAGAATAAAAATCTGTGACTTTCGCTTCCTTTTTGTAATAAAAACGACTGAAAATCAACGTATCCCTAAAATGTGTGACAGTAACACAATGGTTTTCGATTGTATCTTGTGGGTTTTTCTTTCAATCGTAATACTTATTATTACTCCAACCCGTGTAAATTAGTAATTTAATTTCGTCATCCCAAAGCGTCCGCAACAAAGACACTGCAATCAATGACTGTAGTAAGAGGTAGTAAAAATCCGACGTCAACTGAGTGACCCTTCTGAGAAATGTGGCATTTATTTGTTCATTGAAGTGCAGAAATGACAAGGTATGACTCAACCTTAATGACGTTGGAGACACTGGACTTCCAAGGTAAATAGACGAAGTGATTAACCAGCACACCGATTTACCGGATGAACAATAAAAGTACTACTTAGCAGTTACCGACGAGCGTCACTTTCTAAAGATAAAATTTAATCATCACCCGGACGTGTAACTTAAGACTTAACGCAACAATAATAATTAAAATATTTTATCGATGTTCTGGCTACCGGTTTGTTCTAGTTCAATTGAATGGTAAAACACCACGTCCGAACTTTCAAATTGCTTGGTTCTAAATAGTTATCTATGGATACTTATCTCTTGTTTTTTCAGTTTTTCCTTGACGAGATAATCGTTACCATCGAGGTCGTCATTATGACGTCCGACTAACATTCTATTTGAACATCAATCATAATATCTATTCCACGACATATCAATATTTTCTGCACTACCCGTGCACTCCATCGTTTCCCATTGAATCATTAAGCATGCTAGCAAATAAGTTATAACGCAGTCACTACGGCTACGTTATTCATCCATCCATTAATTCCAATCTGATCAAATCAACATAGTTACAAGTTGCCAATGTCTTATGGCCACTTAGTATTCATAGTCGCACAGAAGATGAGAATTTTGGGAGACCATCAAAGACGAGGCCAGGAGATCTACCGTTAGCCTAAAATACTAACTACATGGAAACTGTATTCTGTATATTTTATAGGTCCATAGATGGTAAATCTCAAGTGATCCACTGGTGATGTATCGCTCAGATTGACTGACTATGCAATCATCAGCGTCATGCGTGTGTTTGTCATCGTGGGGGCTCCATGGAGTCACCGACTCTATCACTTGCTCGCTGTATAGAAATATTCAGAATGCAGATACTACGTAAACAAGGTCTTCCAGCTAAACTGAGTCATGTCTTTGTTATCTAATCGTTGTTTCCTCTTGCGCTGCCATTTCGTATTGGCAATATCAGCATTTTAAAATAAAATATGTAAAATATGAATAATGTTTTTAGTTGTGACTCATAAAAACCAATGATCTATGTGGTGGCCCACTTTCAAATTTAATTGTAATGCTATTAATCATCACTTTGCTGTAGTGACCCCCAGGGCGTTTGATCTCGTTGCTTTATAGTCTTTGTTTTATCATTCGTTCAAAGCAGGTTTCACATATTATGATTAGCCAATTTTATATGCATGTACCTATCGTAGGAATATAACAAACTAATCCGGCTCGCTTTATAATCATAATCGCACTGGTAGATAAATATAAATTAAATGATAAGGTATTTTCTTTCTCTTTGAAATTAATATTCTTATCGTCCTTCATTTGCATAATAATTATGTTAGTTAATAAAAGGCCATATATTTCCAATTTAGTAAGAAATAAAACTTTGGGTCGATAATATACAGATAAAGTGTACGTTTTATATTCAATTCTTTTTTACCTGGTTTGTATGTAGAGGTTCTACTTCAATAATGTTACAATGTATGAGACTATGAACACTTAATGCGCAGCTATTACTGCGTACGAAGAATGTTTTAAATGTAGTGAACAAAGCAATAATGTGTTGAATACAAAGAACATAACACATACGTTGTATCTATGTATTTGTCACTACTAATGCATGTAGTTAGGTTGCCATAATAATATGTATATTAGTGTGTTGTGACAGTGTGCGTGCGTAGTATTGTGTGATGTGATGTGATGTATGTATGAGCGCTTATCGCTGGGCAGGAAGTGGCTTGGTTTATTATTCGTGTCGTGCATCATGCGGCTGCGTGCGCGGCGCGGGCAGCGCGGGCGCAGCGACCCGCTCCAGGATAATTGCTACGCCTCTCCTACCCCGGCCCGCGGCCTGATACCTAGGGCGACACTAACGGAACGCGCAGATAATATCTCTAATTAACTGAGAAAATCATACACGTCAACGTTTACGTACGCGTACCAGGCACCAGATACACCGAGTGTATAAATAAATTGTGGTAACGAGGCGGCTCCATCAATCGTAGTTATCTGGGAAGTCGTGGACATTGAAATGTTGACTAGGAAATTGACTAACTATCGTCTGGACAACATGTCCTAAACAGATAAGAAATAATCAGCCGTTAACGCTTTATCGGTTGCTCTGTAAATAGGTTTCTATGAATCTATTGAGATAAAACGGAAAATGAATTAGATAAAATTATGTACACCTACTAATCTACGTAAAACGTTTACCCTGTTTAATTATCTGACTCAAATTGCATATGATGGACAATAGTTAGTTTTTAAAATGTATTAAGCGAATTTCAGTTTTTTTTTTTTTTAAATTAATAACGATTGATAATTACGCAGACGGACGCTTGGAAATACGATTAATGCGTCTAATAAATACTTATACATACATTATGATATGAGTAAGCGTATTTGTGATCTAAGTGTGAAGTTTCCAAGCGGTTAAATATTCGAAAGCAAAATCGAAGATAACGATGAACTATTAAGGTGAATGCGACGACTAGAAGCGGGAAATTCAAATATAAAATGGTTTTTTCATGTTTTACATAAGTTAACATTCAATATGAGGCGTGATCTTATGATTGGCGGTTATAATATCCCACAAAGTAATTTCTGATGTCCTTGTTTAACTCCGAAACTTCTTACAAATTAAATAACTCTGTAAAAAACGTTTTATTGCGCAATAAAACGTTTCTTACAGAGTTTTTTTTTAAGAAGTTTCGGAGTTAAACAAGGACATCAGAAATTACTTTGTGGGATATTATAACCGCCAATCATAAGATCACGCCTCATATTGAATGTTAACTTAGGTAAAACATGAAAAAACCATTTTATATTTGAATTTCCCGCTTCTAGTCGTCGCATGCACCTTAATAGAAAATCAACATGGCTTTATCTGTGTATCAGTAAATTCCAGTCCAATGAATGACGAATCCTGCGGGACACTCTATTTCTGGGTTTACGATGATATATATTTTGATAATAACGTAAGTTACCTTATGCATAGTAAAGTTGAACGCATTCGGGAGTCGAATTTTGTTTTTTGTTGGTTTGAGTGCTTTAGCTATGCACTTAGATGTCATTTGTTTTATTTCTTTATTGATTCATCTAACTATCAGATTCTAGGGTAATTAGGTTGCAAATATTGGGTACCTACTTACTTAATTGCTATTCTATTTAGGTAACATTGACGTCATTTAATTAGGTATACTTAGAAGGGCCCACCTCAGTTTATTGCAATGACATGTTTACAACTTCTTCTAGTTCCAGATACTTCCACTGATATTTGTACTTGTAGGTAGGTGGATCCGATTTCTAGGTGAACAAGAACATTCAAATGCAGAGTTTAAACATTTATAATTATCACCACCTTCCTCAGAATGCTCAATACATTGTCCATTGTTGGAAAATCTTCAACTTGTTCCATAAGTTAATAATCTATCGCTCATCTTCAGGATGCCTATGAAAATCCGTATCCTATATTAGTACAGCAGCTAGCCTCAATTCCAAAACAATATTTGAAGAGTAAGTGAGTGTTTATCATGTTTATTGTTTAGCTGGATGTGGGGCGGAGGCGCGGGGCCCCCCGCGTCCGCGCGGCCTCCCAGGCCAACTGGTTTGACTGCAGGGTGCTCCGTGCAACTGCGGGTCAACCACTCACCTTACTCACTTACTGATCCAAACACGTAGGCTGATCGGCGAATGCACCGACGGTATACATACATACTCTCTTCGCAGAAATTACAGCTACCTCAATCAAGGTTTGTATCAAATTGTCTTTGTGCCTAAGAACAAAACCATACAAAGTTTTTTCGTAAAAGTCAGAACGGAAAGTAGAGTAATCTATACTAATATTATAAAGCTGAAGAGTTTGTTTGTTTGTTTGTTTGTTTGTTTGTTTGAACGCGCTAATCTCAGGAACTACTGGTCCGATTTGAAAAATTCTTTCAGTGTTGGATAGCTCATTTATCAAGGAAGGCTATAGGTTTCTTTTTATCCGGGTGCGTCGAGTAGTCTTCTATCTTCTTCTTTTTCTTCTACATAAATAAAACTCAAAGTCCTGACTGATTCACTGACTCAACATCGCACGGCCCAAACCCGTTAACCTATAAAGCTGATTTTTTTTCACAGAGGTTCATCTTAAGACTCTGACGCGTGTTAAGAAAGGATGTTTTTGAAATTCGTGTCCTAAGGGGTTAAAATAGGGGTTGAAACTTTGTATGGCGAATGAATATTAATTTCGACATGAAACTTGGTGAAGTTACTCCTTGAAATAAATAAGTAAACACGTGTTTCTCATTTTTTTTATAAATCCATTACAGGGTTAAAATGGGGTTTCCGGTTAAAATGGGGTTGACAATTTGTATGGTGAACTAATCAACGCAAGGCCCAAACCCGTAAACCAATAAAGCTGAAATTTTGCATAGAGGTTCATCATAAGAGTTTCACGCGAGATAAGAAACGATTTTTTAAAATTCGTCTCCTCAGGGGTTGAAATAGGGGCTGAAATTTGTATGGCGAACCAATATTAATTACGTATTTCGACATAAAACTTCGTGAAGTTACTCCTTGAAATAAATAAGCAAACACGTGTTTCACCATTTTTTTGAAATTTCACCCCTAAGGTGGTAAATAGGATAATTTAGGAATTTGTATAGAAGGCTTATGATTTTTGAAGAAAGTGACATGAAATTTTGAAGATAGGTTTCTCTTAGGGTGTAGACATCGCATCGCATTTTACGAAAATATATTATACTCCTAGGGGAGTACAACGGGGGTTGGCAGTTTGAAAGTCCTATGTTTTTAATGTGTTTACCTGATGCAGAACCGCAACAGACGAGCTAAACTATAAGAGATACAAGAATGGTGGCGTTGTAAAAATTTATCCACGTGATGAAATTTTTCTGCTGAGATATTTAATTTGAAGATCTAGAACACCTTATGTGGAACTTCAAGAGCCCAGCTATACTATAACACGTGTAGGAATGATGTCTTAGGAAAAGTTGTTTAAACTGGGGTTGACTTACAAAAATGAAAGTTCTGAATCGC
>NWSH02000517.1:9135255-9156241 GCA_002382865.2 Heliothis virescens
AACCGATTTTGATCAAACATGTCTAAGAACACTCGCCCGTAAGTAACCTTTAATACAAAAAAAACTAAATTGAAATCACTGCATCCGTTCGGGAGTTATGATGCCACAGACAGACTGACAGACAGACAGACAGACACGTCAAACTTATAACACCCCTCTTTTTTCGTCGGGGGTTAAAAAGGACGATGATTCGCCCAGCCACCCGGTGGCCAGTTCACTCTCAAGCACAAGCACGTTGCTACAATCATCTCATGCAATGTAAACTCACACAACTTGCGCCATAGAGTCTGGGAGAAGCCTGCATCACGGTATAAAGTCAAGCCATTTTAGGAACTCAGTCAAGGCAGTCCCGGCCCACGTAAATTACGCAATCCGCGCACCTAGAATAGAATTTAATTTGTCTTCTTGTTATAATATCTGACAAAAATTTTGGTAAAGCATTGGCAGGTACATACTACCATAGTATACGAGTTTATCGTGGTGTACACGGGTTCCAGTATACGATAAATTCAATTCCATAACATGAAAGCACTTATTAGATGTTAAATTAAAAGCATTCAATGTAATAATAACTCGGCACCCGCATTGATTGTTTCCATGAGAACGTTCAAACCATGAGAACAGAGGAGAGCACCGCGCCATTCTGTCGTTCGTAAGTTGTACGAACTGTGTAAGTAAACAACGGTTTCATTATTCGAAACTGCATATTGTGCCAGTGTTAACAATATTCTGGCATTGTGAGTATTTAGTGACACAGATTTCGAGAGGTTTTATTTTGTTTTAAAACATGAACCATGTTCAAGTTGCAATTTTACAGCGTGAATTATATTAGCTACAATACAATGTTATGGTATAATTTTTATTGAACGGACGTAGCGTATGTTATGTAGAGTATTTATAGCCGCCCCACACGCAGCAGCAGCGCGCGAGGTGCGCGGGAGACCCGACGAGACGCATCTATTCCAGGCGAGACCTTGCGTGTTCCTCGAAGACATACTCCACACAACGAACAAGCATATCCTTTGAATGAAATATCTATAAAAAATCTGTATCTTGTCCACTAATTATGTAATCAAAAGTGCCAACTCAATGTTGTAATAGGCTAAATAAAATAACACTTCTTGGTTGTCGGTTAATTAATTATTCGGGCATGTAATGAGGAGGGATGAAACACATGCAACGAAAAGTATGTTAAGTATGAATGTAGAGGGAGTGAGAGGGAGAGGAAGACCAAAGAAAAGATGGATGGATTGCGTGAAAGATGACATGAGTAAGAAGGAAGTGAATGTTAGTATGACGAGTGATAGGGAGAAATGGAAGGAAAAAACATATTGCGCCGACCCCAAATAAAATTGGGAACAGGGCAGGAAGATGATGATGGTTGTCGGTTAATTAGCAATGCACTAGATTTTTTTTGGGTTAGGTTACAAAAAACGTAATTTTGAAAACCCATCATGCAGTACGAGTCCGACCAAGCAAAGGCGTATAAATGTAAAGCACAATGTTTTGATTCCTTCTCAATAGATGAACAAGTTACGGGCACAAGTGCTCTAGCTTTTATTATGCATATTAGTTCTTTGAGTCGCCCAGGTAAGTCTCTCCATTGATTTGGTGCCAAACATGGTAGAAATGCATTCTGTTAAATATACTTACGGGTTTCATTATCTTAGCTTCCTATTAAATAATTTCCCATAGGTACAAAAATAGTGTTTAGACGATAACAGACGCTATAGTGAGGTAAGCCGATTAGAATTTAGTATTCACATGTGGAGGTATGAAAGCTAGACAGGGGAAGCTCGTGTATATTCCCTTTGTGTATTACAATCAATAACGCAGCCCGTGGCCCTTACCGCTCGTCTGGCAATGTAACCAAAACTGTATATCTATTCAACTACATGTCTAGTTGGGAATATAAGGATATATGTATAACTGTATAAACAAAGTCACACTGTAAGTGGAGCCCATGGCTAATCGATAGATCATAATTCATAAGCCTTGGCGCGGTCGGTCCGTGGATGGGTGACCATCTTGTCATGACTGGTTCCTCCGTATTCCGGAAAGGACAAAAAATTGGTGGGTCCCCGCCAGATGGGTATCGGGTTGCCCGGGTATCTGGGCTGAGGTCAGATAGGCAGTTGTTTCATGTAAAACACTGGGTGCTCAGCTGCAACCGATAACATTGGAAGCCGACCCCAACAGAGTTGAGAAAAGTCTATGCAGAATATGTACGTGGAACGTCAGAATTCCACTTACAGTACATGACTGTAATTATCGTGTTCGGGAAGTGGGTATGTAATATAGTAGATATAATAAAAGGAAAAACCGCTAGATATCCGCGCAATTCTAAACAATTAAAATACATTTTAATTACATACTAGGGTAGGATATTTTTAGGATTTCTGCTTCGTATAACTGTACCCGTATCCATTTTCCTAAATAGGTATATACAGGATAACGTGATGCAATGTTGCAATAAATGTTCAGCAAAGCTAATATTCAAGCTCTAATTAGAGTAACAACACTTTTTAAGACATGAGCGTTGAATCGTTAAATGGTAATAAAACGACACGAGTCAACGGCACCTACGTGTTTCCTGGAGCACACATTATTATCACTTCCATCATGGTCATGTCACGAGGAAAGGCATTCTAGTAAGCCTACGGTAGCAGGGTACCTATCTTACCTACCTTTAATATTTAACATGAGTTAGACTTCTCGTAAATCATTGCCTACATTAAGACAGTTTAAATCAAGGAAAACTTTGGGAAAGATATTTTAACTGATTCTTACAATTCTTTGGTGTGTGGATTTTTTCTCATACACCGTATTCCTTGCGAAATGTTTGTCTTGGTAACCACATCATATGTGGTTACCAAGACAAACAACAAAAGTGCAACTTTATGTCATGTTTAGTTCCGTCATTAAAGACGGGAGATGCACTCAGTGGCTCGTAACTAATCGCTGCACCAGGAAGTAAACATGATATTACAACACCCTCCCGTCAACGTCCGGGCGAATTAGCTTCTATCTGGGCCACTAACGGCACATAAGCAGTAGTAGCGCACGAAAACACTAAAGCAATCGAAGCATGGCCTTAAACTCGATAACGTGCCACATAAGCCACAGACTGAGGCTGCATACACTTAGGTATCACTTAACTGTCAAATTTAACTGAGGCAACTCAATTAAACTTCAGCACTTTTTTGACTACTGTACAGTTAATCTATAATTATACAGTAAGTGGCCTTCGTAACCTTATTTTTGTAGGCAAAATAACGCTACAGAGATTGTCGGTTACGTCGATGCCTTCTTTTGTGCTGTAAAGGTCATGCAGCGGACCGTAACATTGTGTTCGTCTTGAAGCATTGTCACAGAGATAACCAGATTCAGTATCAATGCATGTGTTATCAGGAAGTCACCACTTAGCTATCAATACGTTGTCATAAACCAGCAGATTTACCATTTTAGTGCGTCATTAATTATTCGCAAATGAAAACATTGATAATGCAAACAAGGTTTTCAAGATAATAAGCGATCAAATGAATTAATAGTTCCTACCCATGTATATTTTAATGAGAGTACATGTTTGGCTCGTAAACTGAAACTAAGAAGGACGATGTAAACCTAGAGAAAGCAATTTTAATGTATAACAGTTATGGCAAAATAACTAAATGGATGAATATTGCAGAAACGAGGATGGTTGCGCTCACCGTACGTCACGGTCCAACAGCTGCTGACCGTTTAGCAGCACGCGCCAAGAGCCCAGTCGTTTACCCGTGCCACTTGGCGATTGCCACAGGGAATCATCGCGATTTAACGCAACAATATTCGAACAAATGAATGCAATTACTGGCTAGTGCTAGCACATATTTCAGCTTCTACACACAACTTCGCAATCGAAATTTGGTTTCGAAAAGTAAACAAGGCTGGACTAAAATCTACTAAAGATTAAATTACAACTATTACTCTTTGCCTCATTCCTACTCAAACAAAACATTGACACCTCATTAAATACACATGAGATTAAGGCCCATTTTCACAAAAACATAAACATCAGTTTTTTTGACTGTTTACTTTTTCTTAGAAATTCTCAAAATAACACTTCTACAATACTATAAGGTCTATATCTACAGCAAATGTTACACCAGCTGAATACATGCTAGCTGCATTCTAAATTCAATTAATGTTGTGGTTGATATGATCTGCGCAGATGAGTGACCAGTTGGTATGCTCTGGGCAATTAATTGCCAATAACTGTTGTACTAGGTATTGCATGAAAGCAAAAAATAATTGCATTCAAGAAGGATTGGCCATATTTTTTGGATTTTATAGAAAATTACTTGATTGAAATGCAAATGTAATTTATTCGCTTTCTATTGAATATCACAAATGTATTGGTATATAATAATTATAAATATTATGCCTAGTATACAAAACAACTGCTACCAACACAACATTTAGTTTCACCACAATGAAAGAACAGTTTGATTATAATAGAATTGCATGATTTTTACTATTTTTTTTTGTTTCAAATTGCCTCTAGAATGTAAATACAAGTGTTATTTCACTGTTTGTACTAAAATATATCATGTAAATTGTGTAATATCAAAATGGATTGGTTACCTTATTTACTGAAGAATAAAACTTCACTTTTCAATCTCCCACTTAAAACTTTTATTATAGGTATTTTGTTATATGTATTATCACAAATCCTGGTAGACTTTAAAACACAATCACGCAACTGACAAAACATACTGCTTTCCTTGATTACTGATTTTTCATATAAACATAATTTACACAATAAAATATATTCTGCGACATCACTTAGTGTAAGTTCTTACTCATCCTCGCACACCACTCTACACAATCATTAGTTTATTGCATATTGGATGGCTTTTTAATTTTCTAAATTGTCCTTGCCCTTCAACATCATTAATTTCATGAAATTATATACAAAGTTGACTAATATTACTTTACAATACATGTTTCTGCTTTAGACACGGCTATTGCAACTTTTTGCCTAATGTGATGAACAAAATCAAGCTTGTTTTTTGCATTTGAGTAGCTATTCATGCTCCAATAAGGATATTTGTTCACATTATAACCATTATTGCGGGAGTATCTACCAGTAATAAAGTATGAAAATATAAGTAAAGCACCTTGATTGGACAATGGTATGTATCAACGATATTAACAATGTGATATGACGCGCATCGCGACCGCCGGAGCCCCAGCGGCCGGGGCCGGCGCGACGTCGCCGAGCTCCCCACTGGAGACGATCGGCCATCGAGCGTAGGCAGGCACGATCCTGCCTCGCTTTTGCAGTCTTACGAGAAATAAATGCCACATTACACTCTAAATATTAAAGCACTGTACAACAACAATAAGTTTTCTTTTCTTTTTCGGGGCTAACGTTCATTTCACGCACGATTTCGGCGAACATCTCGTTGACGTTGGTGCGGCTCTTGGCGGACGCCTCCACAAAGGGGCAGCCCCACATCTGCGCGAGCGCCGAGCCCTCGGCGTTCGACACTTCGCGCTGGTGCTCCAAGTCGGCCTTGTTGCCCACCAACAGAATGGGCACGCGTTCAGATCCTTTTACACGCGTTATCAATTCCTTCATTGGCTTGATATCTTGAAACGTTTGATGATTCGTTAATGAATAAACTACGACGAATCCTTGACCATTTTTTATGTACAGATCTCGCATTGATGCGAATTGTTCCGTGCCGGCGGTATCCAATATTTCTAAAACACATGGTGAATTGTCCACTTCTATTTCTTTCCTATAGAAGTCTTCTATTGTGGGGTCATATTTCTCCATAAAACATCCTGACACGAACTGCACAGTCAAAGCACTTTTCCCGACCCCACCCGAACCCAACACGACCACTTTGAATTCGCGCATTATTGTGTTCCTCAAATCACACTTGCCAGTCTACACAACGTTTTAGAAACGTATTCTCACTATGTGCTATAAAAATGTCATTGCTATGTTGGTTTATGACTCACTCGGATACGATCACTGAGTAATGTACACATAGAGCAAGCTAATTGATAAACAGCGACGCCATTTTATTCAGTTGGATGAGTGGCAAAACAACTTTGACTGCATCGCGATGCTAGTTACTTCAAAGATACAAACGCGGAAGCAAACATCTACCAACTGACTTGTTCACTGCTGGCTAGAATGAGCAGCAGCAGCAGGTTGGTCAATGCACCTTATTGCAATGGTTTGATTGGTGAATGGTACATGTTACCAAACGGATGCCAGTGTAACCAGAGTATACCAGAATTTTCTACTAAAATGTTTGCCACGACGGAAAGACTTAGTTTTTTTTTTTAACTTTCTTTGTTATTTAATGCAAAAACATGACTATGTTTCGTTGTCAAAATAAATCATCATATCAAGCTTACAGTATTTTAATCTTTGATTTTGAATGGCACATTCCTAAATTGCAAATATTTAAGTAATGCAAAAATTAACTTTTCTACGGTGCACATTTTCACCAGCTATCATTTTCGTAAGAATTAGTATATTTTTTAATTCCAGCCTAGTAAGTATTTTAAAACTATTTCCAATTATGAATTAAAGCTATCTTACCATTTGGTAAGTTCTTCGTAAGTATGGTAACATTCTACCGGAAATAATTTTCCATGATTGAGTTGCCAGCACTGCTATTCGTTCAGAAATGGATACGCATAGACAAAAGTAAATTTATTTAACTAAACAGAATGTTAATACAAATAAATACAAATTCACAACCAAAAAAGAAAACAATTTATTTTTTTAGTATCAAGAGGTTTGAACATGCTTCACTGGTTTTACTTACTGCTTTTATTCACCAGCGAAAAGCGATAGATATCTGGAACTTTATAGAGGAGGAAGCAGGAGGGAGTAACCAACCAATAGGCTTTTAAAAATGTTTGCTATCTTATTTATGGTTAAAAATAGGCAGTAGGCATTACTTTGAAAGAAAAAATAACTATTTTCAGTAGTAAACTAGGTGAAAATATAACACTACTTCATAAAAAAAATATGTTTACGGTTTCTCCTCACAACTAGCAAACATAAAATAGTAAGTACTTTCATCCAATACCTTTCTCGTATTATTTTGTAAACCATTATTTTTCTTCCTGATGCTATTTACGTTTTCATTCGTTTCCTATTCGATTGGCTACTATTTTCAGCGGCTGAGATCTTAATTTAGAAACAGAATATCCTAAGAATCGTTTGACAGTATTTACTGATTCTGGGCGCGGTACCGGTCTATTTCATGTTCTCAATTAATACAAATTTCAGTAATAAATCGAGGTCATTAAGGTCACAAGATTGGCTATTCTAATTGCGAAGTGACTCGTACCAACTCTGCGAATTATTTAAATATAATATCATTTAATTTGCAGGTAAAAATGTCGCACAAGCCCACACCCTACTCGCCGAATTTCCCTCAGAGTCAAGGATATGCTCCCCCGCCAGAAGGCAAAACCGAAAGCTATCCTATGAATCCGCAAGGCGGCTATCCTGGTCCACCACCAGGACCACAGCTTCCACCTGGAGCCCAACCACTGCCAGGAATGCAGCCGGGCTTCCAACCTGGATTTCAACCAGGTTTTGCTCCTGGATACCCTCATCCTCAACCTGGGTATCCACAGCCGGGCTACCCACAACCAGGATATGGTCCTGTAGTTCAACAGCCAGGGCCTCAGGTGGCACCAGGTAAGAAAATCCTAATAATTGTGCCTTGTTACCTTAAATACTAAGCATGTTAATTTAATTTTAAGGTAAAATGTAATATAAGATTATCTGACATGCTTCTAAACAAAAAAAAATATTTAAGTCGTCAATACTCTATCTCTCTATGACTATACACCGTGTTCCTGACGATATGCATTAATTTTGAATAATACTTCTATGAAGTTTTAAGAAACAATTAATATCCTGATTACGGCTATAAAATCTTACACAATACTTATATATTAATTACTTTGTTATTACTGTTACAGAGGTAGGTACTTAGTCTTTGTCTTATTTGTTCTTCACACATACAAGTTGTTGACATTTTCACAGATAAAGGTGTTTACAGTTTGTGCAATGATACCCTAGCTTCAAGAAAATTGATAATATGTGGGCATTGTATTATGTTCAGTGGTATTTCTCTGTTCAATCAATTATAACTTGTCTAAAGTTCTCATTTTATTGTTAAAAATCAATACATTCTTAAAATTTTCAGTATGTCAAAAGACACTAAAAATAATGTGGATTTCTTCTTAGATGATTCCAATAATAAGAAAAGTAAAAAGTGCACAAAGTGGCTAAAGAATAAATATTTTAACAAAAAAAAGTGTTTTACTGTTGGTGATATTAGAGATAACAAAGTTTACTTTGAAACATTAAGCGTTTCAAGTGTTAAGAGAAGTATTTACAGAATTTGTAGAAAACTATTCAAAACACGCTCCAGCGGTTACGAAAAGTTTTTGTCAGACGAAGAGATAAGGTTTTGTTTTCCTACAGATCGTAGTTTGGTGGAGGGTATTTACTGATTGAATATTATGTAGCATATTTTTAAAATATTGGTCTTATATTAGACAATACTATTAAGTCTTCCTTATTTGTGAGTGTTCTTAGAATTATGTTTATTTTACAGGTAATTTATTTAATTCGTGTTTTTAAGAATACTTACTTTTTAATTTACTACTTAAAAATCTTATTATAGAAATTAATAATAATTATATGTTTTTTCAGGTGGGTGGATGAGTATTCCTCAAGGGCTCAGCAATTGTCCACGAGGATTGGAATACCTTTCTATGATTGATGGTTTACTGGTACAACAAAAAGTAGAACTGCTGGAGGCCTTTGTGGGATTTGAAACCAATAACAAGTACACTATCAAAAATTGTGTTGGTCAAAAAGTGTATTATGCTGTTGAAGACAATGATTGCTGTACTAGAATGTGCTGTGGCCCAAATCGACCATTTGATATGACAATTATGGATAACTTCAGAAATGAGGTAACTCAAAAATTCATTTAAACGAATGTATCTAATAAGTGCTGTAGAATATAATTTGAATAACAAGAAAGTTACCTTCAACATTTTTTTACATACTGTGTTGGCTGTGACTCAAATTTTAATTACAATTAATAAAAATGACCTTGAGCACTATTAATTTAGTCTAATCCTGTGCTGTGATGGGAGTGGAATATGTGGGCTTGTATTTTAAATCATGTGACAGGAATATTTACATACCAAATGTATGTAATAGAATGTAGTGATGAATCTGCCCATTGTGTCAATTTATGTACCTAACTTATTTCTATCTAAACACAGGTGATCCATTTAAATCGTCCTTTGGCGTGTGACTCGTGTTGGTGTCCTTGCTGGCTGCAGAGCATGGAGGTTTCAGCTCCACCGGGCACTGTGATTGGCTCCATCGAGCAAGAATGGTCTATATGTAAACCCAGCTTCAGCATCAAAAATGCAGCTGGTGATGTGGTTCTTAGAATCGAGGGGCCAATCTGCACTTTCTCAATTTGTGGGGATGTCGAGTTTGATGTAAGTGTAATTTTGAATTGTCTGTTTATCTCTATTTATAACGCATTTTAAGAGAACTATAATTATAAGCCGCCTATTCGGATCGGCGCTGCGGGGTGTGCAGCGGAGCGTTTCAGCGTGGGGTTATAACGTCGATCGCAGAAATTCGACAGCTTTGTGTACCACTGACTTGCTGTCGACTGTACGTTGACCAATCGAAGGCCGATGTTCAAAGGCTAATCACAACAAGGAACGAACCAGAATGTATTTTTAGATTGGAGTCAGAAACGTATGAAAATGAATGGATATCCCAGAATACTGAGTACAGTCGAAATCCATTCTACTTGATTATAAGTGCACGTCGTCGTAACGCCAAGAGCGAAATTCATACGTTCAGTAGTCGAACGTGCACGCCCAACACGGCTCGCTGCACGCGCCGCCGCACAGTATGGGAATTTCGCAATCTAGGGGGATTTAAATCAAAATATAAACTTTAATAATAGAGAATATTCGTATAACTTATTTATACCTAAGACCCTATTTATCACGGCTATATATAAAAAAATCTTGTAAGTAGGTTAAAAAAAATAATAAAAAATATTAAAGTGGGCAGATTATAATCGCTGTGTCCTAACAACACGAACAACAACATTGAAGTGTCATCTTTACTTGAGATTACTGATAAAATTAACGTATATACTCTTGTTTATCAGTTTGAATTAGTATAGTATATGTCTTCCAAGGTGAGTTAGGGTGTATTTCATTCAAATAATAGTTTAACATTGACCTTTTAACGTCATTTAAAAGTACAGTTGAATTAAGCATTTTTTATAGATGATTTGCAAAGCAAAAGGTGAATAAAAAAAAATGACCCATCGATCCCGGGGTCGTTGCTATTTTGATTAATAGTTTAGAGTCTTAAGTTTTGAGAACAATTGACATTTACTGCGCTTTTTTGCGCCATTCATTTTTATTTTCGGTTTTCAGAATGACAGTCGTAATTACAAAAAAACTAATTTTTGATATTTGGATCTCACATGCGAAAAATGAGCGGATTGATGCAACATATGCCTTTATAATACGTAATTATCCTCAAATACAATTTTTGGAAGGTGCTGTAAATGAGATTAAGTGATTTTTAAGGAAATTATGTAGCAAACTTAACGAAAAATGGACAGCAAACAATAGACACCGTGAACGTTTTTTAAACAAGAATATAACTTGGTTAAATGAATGCATACAATTACCAGTTACTGTCTTTACTTAAATACCATCAATATCTGGCCTTTCAGCAGGAAGACCGCACAAAAGTTTTGTGGAGTCTTGCGATAAAACAAAAAAACGCAAAGTTCATAATCTATTGTCGTCTACTAGCCCTGAAGAAATAATGATTGCACATGAATGTAACCTTCGAAAAGCAGGCAAAAGGGACTCTGCAGCTATTGTGAAAGATCTTTCTATGAGTTCACCTAAGAGAGGTTCTGTCACGTAAGCGAAAGCGTTCAAGTGACTGTGTCGCCGATGAAGCATTGCGATGCTGATTTGCGATGCTGATTTATCAACACATCAATATGAGATTATACGGCAAAGAATAAATAAATTAGTTAAAAACTTATTGCCATCCTATGACCGAATTAAAGCGGCTAAGAAGAAATGTTATCCTTCCAATAAAACTGTAACGGAATCAACTGCAACGTGTGACCTGCAATCGTTAGTTAATCACAGTATCAGACTTTGCGTTTGCATTTTTTTTTTTATACAACTTAATTTTTTATCACTATTTAAGTCTTTTAAATTATTTGTATACCTAACAATATCATTTTTAACTTGTTTCTTTTATTTATTTCAATTTGGAATTAAATCCCGCTAGATTGCGAAATTCCCACACTGTGCGACGTCTGATTAAGCTGAATTTTTTATACCTGAGTCTTTTAACCGACTTCAAAAAAAGGAGGAGGTTCAATCCGAGTGCTTTTTATGTTTGTTGCGTTATAACTTTTAATAAAACTATTTAACAAATGTTTTGTTTAATTTGTCTTAACCTACTGTGACAACCCTACCAAAATAGGTAATAATTTTGCACGTTCTTAAGAAGCTTAGTCTCTGTTCCGTTTTTCTACTCATGTGTTTAGGTGCTATTATGAAAAATAATAATATTTTTTAATTACTATAATAATTTGATTTCAGGTATACTCCAAAGACGGTGAAACTAAGGTTGGCAAGATAACGAAGCAGTGGTCGGGATTAGCGCGTGAAGCTTTTACTGATTCCGATTATTTCGGAATAACCTTCCCCATGGATCTGGATGTGAAAATAAAGGCAGTCCTTCTTGGAGCATGTTTCCTCATTGTAAGTATAACACATTTTTTTCTAAATATAAATTCATTAAACTGTTGGGAAACTACACTATTCCTGGGTGGGTGACCTTTTTTACGGGATGCAGGTGGGACCGTGGTAAACAGCAATATCATATAAAAAAGAAAATGTTTTATTTTTAATATTTTTGTATTCCAGGATTTCATGTTCTTTGAGAAATCTGGTAACCACGAGTGACCGTCCGAGGCATGTTTTAAAATGAAGAAGCACATTCACATGTTAGCCAAGGTTAACCTGTCAATGTAACAAGTAACATTTTACAAAACTATATTTTGATTACGTTTTTATTTTTTGGACAAATATTTACTTTTGGATTATTACTTGTTAATTTTTTTATATTTTTAAGAATCTCTAATTTTGTATTTTTATACTAACAGTTATTTTAAGCCAGTGGCGTTGTGAAGGTAATATTAGGTACAATATGCACAAGTCCTCGCATGCAAGAGCTGTTCATCAAAATGTATTAGTACCCAGAGAATTTTCACCTTGGTGTCACATAATTTTAAACACTTTGTTACAAGCATAGCTTTGTATGCATAAGTTTATGATAAATAGTTTTATGTCAAAAGAGTTCCTTTGTCTTTAATATATATTAAAGACTTAAATGGAAACGTATTATTAAATAATTATGGTTTCACGACGCCACTTAAATATCTGCATGCGTGTTTATACTTATGATAATTTTTAAATTGTGTTGATCACGCTAAACACACTAATCCTAGAATATTAAGTGTAAAATGTTGTTTATGGTATTCTGTTCTTGATAAAAAATATTTTGTTGAAATACTTATGATTATAAGAACTATCTCGAATAAAACTTATCTGATTTGGTTAGAAAAGAAAAAGTTAGTCCACAAATTACTTGAATTGTCACCAATCATTTTATATTGTTATTCAATGATGTGGAGTAAATCATCGTCATCTGCCTAGCCTTTTCCCAACTATACAATAGTAGTGGAGTTATCTCAAAACTAATTATTTTTTCATACTAGTATATAAGCATAAATTTAAGCACAAATTAATGTATTTCGCGTATTTATGTAGTGAATTATATATGTTTATAATTTTGTGAAAGCGTCTTTACAACATGTTTTTGTTATTCTAGTCTTTTGTGCATTTTATGTTAATATCCATGTTGCAGCCAACTGAAATAGCCGTTCAACAAGTTAACCTTTGAACAATGAGGAGCCCAATATGTTAAAAAATACAACTTATTAAAAAGCCTTGCTGCATTGGGCTAGCTGTTCAATTGAATGACTATTTTAGCCAGTTGATATCTAGATATTGATGTTTGTTATTATGCTCTTCATATACATGTTATGTATTTTTATAACGATGTCAACTTTTAAACAGTTAAGCATTTAATAATTTTGTATCCTGAATAATACGTGATTAATTTACCTCATTTCAGTTGTTAACACAACTTTTTGTAAAACAATATGTTTAAATTAGCTACGTATTGAAAATAGGAAAATACTATGAATTTCCGAAAGTAACTTAAAAGCTTAGTAAACGCACATTAACAATCTGCTGTATAAACAGTTGCTAAGTATACAAAATGTCCGTTTTTGAGAAAACCGAAAAAAAATATAATTAAAAAATTTTCTACGCATTTACATTGTTACGTAGGAAACTTGTATACATGCTTCTATTTTATAGATAGGGGAAGCATTTTGTGTTCGTTTGTAAAAAAGGTTCCGAAGGACTACTGAACCGGTTTTTTTCCCTTCCAAATTAAAGCAAGTAGTTCCCCCGGAATGCGGGTGAAACCGTAGGAAACAGCTAGTTATTATACTTTTGGAGATTGAATCTAAAACTTTATTATTCTTAAAGATTTACTTATATTAATGTAATGACGCAAAAATAATATTATTATATTAATTATTGATGCATTATAATGTGCCTGCTTTACTAATCTCTACTATATTCTCAATACGTATACACACGTTTATATTGTTGATAAAAATTACGTACTATTTATAAGTACATTAATCTTATGTAAAAGAAATGCATTTAATATAAGAGTAAACTGTGAACCGAATAAAACTTAGGCCCATATTCACCGAAATCATAAACGCCAGTTTTTAAAACTACCGTTTATTATGAATTTTCACGTTCAATTGTTGTCGGTGAAAACGGACCTTGTTAACATTAGTCCGCGGATGAATCTTTTAACCGTCGTATCTTCGCGCAATCACAGGGCATAGGTACCCCCAGTGTTTCTATAAGAAATAGAATATAATGGAAAAAAAATAGATACAAATACATAGATTTACTATAACTGACGGCAATTATGTATATCGGACACAGNTGCGTTATAACTTTTAATAAAACTATTTAACAAATGTTTTGTTTAATTTGTCTTAACCTACTGTGACAACCCTACCAAAATAGGTAATAATTTTGCACGTTCTTAAGAAGCTTAGTCTCTGTTCCGTTTTTCTACTCATGTGTTTAGGTGCTATTATGAAAAATAATAATATTTTTTAATTACTATAATAATTTGATTTCAGGTATACTCCAAAGACGGTGAAACTAAGGTTGGCAAGATAACGAAGCAGTGGTCGGGATTAGCGCGTGAAGCTTTTACTGATTCCGATTATTTCGGAATAACCTTCCCCATGGATCTGGATGTGAAAATAAAGGCAGTCCTTCTTGGAGCATGTTTCCTCATTGTAAGTATAACACATTTTTTTCTAAATATAAATTCATTAAACTGTTGGGAAACTACACTATTCCTGGGTGGGTGACCTTTTTTACGGGATGCAGGTGGGACCGTGGTAAACAGCAATATCATATAAAAAAGAAAATGTTTTATTTTTAATATTTTTGTATTCCAGGATTTCATGTTCTTTGAGAAATCTGGTAACCACGAGTGACCGTCCGAGGCATGTTTTAAAATGAAGAAGCACATTCACATGTTAGCCAAGGTTAACCTGTCAATGTAACAAGTAACATTTTACAAAACTATATTTTGATTACGTTTTTATTTTTTGGACAAATATTTACTTTTGGATTATTACTTGTTAATTTTTTTATATTTTTAAGAATCTCTAATTTTGTATTTTTATACTAACAGTTATTTTAAGCCAGTGGCGTTGTGAAGGTAATATTAGGTACAATATGCACAAGTCCTCGCATGCAAGAGCTGTTCATCAAAATGTATTAGTACCCAGAGAATTTTCACCTTGGTGTCACATAATTTTAAACACTTTGTTACAAGCATAGCTTTGTATGCATAAGTTTATGATAAATAGTTTTATGTCAAAAGAGTTCCTTTGTCTTTAATATATATTAAAGACTTAAATGGAAACGTATTATTAAATAATTATGGTTTCACGACGCCACTTAAATATCTGCATGCGTGTTTATACTTATGATAATTTTTAAATTGTGTTGATCACGCTAAACACACTAATCCTAGAATATTAAGTGTAAAATGTTGTTTATGGTATTCTGTTCTTGATAAAAAATATTTTGTTGAAATACTTATGATTATAAGAACTATCTCGAATAAAACTTATCTGATTTGGTTAGAAAAGAAAAAGTTAGTCCACAAATTACTTGAATTGTCACCAATCATTTTATATTGTTATTCAATGATGTGGAGTAAATCATCGTCATCTGCCTAGCCTTTTCCCAACTATACAATAGTAGTGGAGTTATCTCAAAACTAATTATTTTTTCATACTAGTATATAAGCATAAATTTAAGCACAAATTAATGTATTTCGCGTATTTATGTAGTGAATTATATATGTTTATAATTTTGTGAAAGCGTCTTTACAACATGTTTTTGTTATTCTAGTCTTTTGTGCATTTTATGTTAATATCCATGTTGCAGCCAACTGAAATAGCCGTTCAACAAGTTAACCTTTGAACAATGAGGAGCCCAATATGTTAAAAAATACAACTTATTAAAAAGCCTTGCTGCATTGGGCTAGCTGTTCAATTGAATGACTATTTTAGCCAGTTGATATCTAGATATTGATGTTTGTTATTATGCTCTTCATATACATGTTATGTATTTTTATAACGATGTCAACTTTTAAACAGTTAAGCATTTAATAATTTTGTATCCTGAATAATACGTGATTAATTTACCTCATTTCAGTTGTTAACACAACTTTTTGTAAAACAATATGTTTAAATTAGCTACGTATTGAAAATAGGAAAATACTATGAATTTCCGAAAGTAACTTAAAAGCTTAGTAAACGCACATTAACAATCTGCTGTATAAACAGTTGCTAAGTATACAAAATGTCCGTTTTTGAGAAAACCGAAAAAAAATATAATTAAAAAATTTTCTACGCATTTACATTGTTACGTAGGAAACTTGTATACATGCTTCTATTTTATAGATAGGGGAAGCATTTTGTGTTCGTTTGTAAAAAAGGTTCCGAAGGACTACTGAACCGGTTTTTTTCCCTTCCAAATTAAAGCAAGTAGTTCCCCCGGAATGCGGGTGAAACCGTAGGAAACAGCTAGTTATTATACTTTTGGAGATTGAATCTAAAACTTTATTATTCTTAAAGATTTACTTATATTAATGTAATGACGCAAAAATAATATTATTATATTAATTATTGATGCATTATAATGTGCCTGCTTTACTAATCTCTACTATATTCTCAATACGTATACACACGTTTATATTGTTGATAAAAATTACGTACTATTTATAAGTACATTAATCTTATGTAAAAGAAATGCATTTAATATAAGAGTAAACTGTGAACCGAATAAAACTTAGGCCCATATTCACCGAAATCATAAACGCCAGTTTTTAAAACTACCGTTTATTATGAATTTTCACGTTCAATTGTTGTCGGTGAAAACGGACCTTGTTAACATTAGTCCGCGGATGAATCTTTTAACCGTCGTATCTTCGCGCAATCACAGGGCATAGGTACCCCCAGTGTTTCTATAAGAAATAGAATATAATGGAAAAAAAATAGATACAAATACATAGATTTACTATAACTGACGGCAATTATGTATATCGGACACAGTACTGTTGACCGACTTCAAGAAAAGAAGGAGGTTCTCATTTAGATCATATGAATCGAATATCGAATGGATGACAGATAATATATTATATGGTATGAAATGTATGAGGAAAGCTTCCCTTCGGACGCAGGCGGCTTGTCACTGTAGGTATAGACACGTTTGGGATTGAGGTCTGTTATAGACAATGCACGTGCAATTTTCCTAATAAATATAAGTCGCTTACCTCTCATTTAAGTTTGTACACCTAAACATTCACTTCTCAACACTTTTCCCAATAAAACAAGTGGAAACAGAAACCTAAAAGTTACAATTCATGGCGAGTGGCGCTCGAGAGGAACCATCAGTCTCTAGCACTGAGCGTCCCCAGAGACACATTAGTTCAGCCGCTAGGCGCAATTTGTGATTCTCCGATGAATTTTCGAAAACACGTCGCCCAGTCTCCGAATTGTCCAAACGTTTTTCATTTGTCACAGTATGGAAATCTGTAGCTGATGTTAACGTTATTATGTCGAACCCGCGCGACTGTCGCGTGCGTTGTCACACAATTCCATACTGAGACTGGTTTCAATGACGGAAGAGAAATAACAAGTGGAAGAGCTGGTCCGCCCGATCCAACCATGGGCGCAGAATCGCAAGTAACGCAAAAACAACTTTATCCACGATAAGTAGGCGTTTACGCTTAGATAAATTTAAACGTCAGTTTTATTTTTATTTAAATGTAGACATGTGAATATCGCGACACTGGATAAAAAAAAAGATAAAATATGGTTCATATACTGTACAGATATAAGGGCTCTTCCATTTGTTATTTCTCTTCTGTGGTTTCAATGGACGTGCGCTGTCGCAAGAATGAGGAAACACCACAAATCGTTTCGCACAAGAACTTTTTCGGTGATAACTTATCTGAACATATGATGTTCACCTAGTTGTTTACAGCCTAATAATTATTATGTACCTACTTCTTAAGAAACTATATTATGAAATAAAGGTGTTATTAAACTCGTTTGTTTTATGTTATTGTTAACCCATAAGAGGCATTTTCGAATTTATTGACTAAAATGAACTATGAGATTTAGCTAATAACTCTAGTATAGTAGTAACACCACATGTGTGCCTACGAGTGCACCACACTCAACGCCGGCAACAACAACGTGCTGCATCTGCAGCAGCACAGCAGTGCAGTGTGTAAAAATTCATAAAAATCCAAGTGTCACTAATACAGCGGCAGTGGCGGTACCGCTGCAGCTGCGGCATAATGTGTAAACGACCTAAGAGCTACTAAGCCATAATTAATTATTTTATCTCGGATCCATTTTAGAACATGAAACAAATCATAAAAATTGACACAGCATTATATTTTGAAAAGACAAAGAAAAATATAATAATATCACCATAACATCAAATTCATAAGATAAGTCTATGTTATGTTATAATTAGTCGTCATAAATCAACAGTTTTTAGTTGTCTTGAATGCCGATTTTTGTGTACAAACAGATACTTCAGCTTGGTGATAAGAAAGATCAGCAAAACTGTCTTCTTGTTGAGGTATTATTTTTTTCTTGGCAAAATTCAACTCCCTGTGATCATGCTTCATAACAGTAGGTCTTGGTAAAGTTGACATTATCTTCTTGGCCCACTGACATTGTGGCAATTTCTGTTCATCAGGCACATCAATCTGCAATTAATTAATACAGAAATAAACTTAATGTTCTGTGTGTGTAGGTGTTAATGGTCTAACTAACATCAAAAACAATGAATCTGTGATAGTTATTGTTTGCAAGTTAGTATATACTGTACTTACCACTCTTGTCTTCTTAGCACTTTTGTATGCAACTGAGGGCAAGTTAACATTCTCTTTATTACTTGGCTTAGCTGGTGGTGCATGTTTCACAAATTTTGGGATTGAGGATGTGCCAGGCAAAGGTTTTTTAGGATGAACATCTTTCACCAAAGGTGCTATTGGACAGTTTTTGATGTAAGATGCTACTGGGCTACTTATATGTTGATAAGCATTCGAGCGACCAGGGGTTTTCTTCAAAGAAGTTGCAGATGGTTTTTTCAATGAAAGGGGTTGAGAGGGTGTTTTGAAAATAGGTTTATGTTTCATTTCCCTTGGAGTTGGGTGATCATCATTAGTCCTAGGTGTTTGAATAGCAGATTTGATTGGAGTGTTCTGAGGAGGTTTTGGAGATATATTTGTATCTAGTTCTAAGCACTTTTTATCAATTCTTTCTGGGGATAAATCTGATGGTTTAATTTCACATTTTACCGTATCTTTTCCAGTCTTCACTATAGGCCCCTCTACTTTAGCAGGTGGGTTATTTAAAATATATTCGATTACTTCTAATGTATTGTTCAATTCTTCAGTCTTTTCATTATTTTTGGGTGACATACATAATTTTGCAACCATACTCTCCATTTTAATAAAACTGTCATCAGCAGCTTTTTTGTCCCAACTAGAATTATTGAGTTCAGAAATATCCAGATTAGAAATTTGTCTATTAGACAATAGATTGGGTTGGGAGTGTGCTTGCAGGATTTTCAAACTTGCATTGTGGTCATCTGAACTCATTGGGCTGTTCACAGCACTGGCCGCATGTATTCTGGGGATGCAAACATATTTATATTTATTTATGTTTAATATAATAGGTAAAGAGCAACAACTGCTGCCACTGTACTACTGAACTAATTTGAAAAATTTGTTCACTGTTGAATAGCTAGGCTATCCCAAGTAACATAAGCTTGTCTGGGTATGGTAAAAAGTTATCCAGTGACGACTGTAGAACGGCGGGAAACAGCTTGTACCTATTTAAAACTTAATTAAAGAAGAAGAAAGAAAGAAAGAAAAACTATTTATTCGCATACAAAAAATTAAAGAGTTTGAATTTACTTACTGAATACTACCTTTTGTTTGAAATTATTTCACACGATACGATAGATTCAATAAAATTATTAAAGTTAGAGTAGGCTTAGTTGAGACTTTAAGTCTAGTTTTATACAAATATTTTAGAAATCTTACGTTTGCTGTTGCTTATCCCATAAAATATGTTTTTTGAGTTCCTTGAGAGTCAGCTTTCCGAAGAATACCTCGTCGTCACTCAATTCATCCGCGTTATACAATGACATTGTGGCAGATAGTATACGTTTTCTAACAAAGAAAACAATAGTTAATGAAATAATCGCAGTAACAATCAAATAATATTTTACACACAGAAAATAACACATAACGAACTTCTTTCAAATCATTGTTTCTTTCAAATGAAATGACACTGCCACTTACATCAATATGCCATTTGAATTTGACATTAGTCCCACTTGACATTTGATTTGTATCGACTAAAGTACAGTCGACAGCAAGTCAGTGTACACAAAGCTGACAAATTTCTGCGATCGATTTTCAACCTTATCACAAATTCACAATAGTGGAAGGTTAATGTTCGATTGGTAAAATTTGACAGATTTTGGGTACACTGACTTGCTGTCGACTGTACCTATCGATAAGGCAGAAAAATGTTACAGGCGCCATGGAATTAATAAGTACTACGTACAACTGGAAGGTTCACTGTGCATCGAAGCACGAGCCGAGTGAGAGGTCTTAAACCTTGGTTTGTCTCTTTCTGTTATAGTGTGACAAAAAAACAAAACGCCATATTGTTTTTGTGGATTGGACAACTGGATTCTACCATCTTACCTAATCTTGCCACATGTAGAAGTAATAAAAATTTCCAAACCATAAAATACGAAGACTGATCTATCTGTCCCTACGAGATATTGCATTTATTGTTAGTGTACTTTTACATTGTTTACAAATAAGTCTCGTATAATATTCATTGACAAAAATAGTTTTCTGCGAAAACAAAATCTTGAAAATTTATTGCCATTGTATCAAATACTTCACATGGCAACTGTGCGAAAGAGACACACGAAGATAAAAGAAGTCTCATGTTGTTTCGTTTCTCTGGAAAGATATTGGTAATTAAAAAAACACTTTGTGACCACAACAATAAGGTTCAATTTGATATGTCAAAAAAATAATAGTGAGCATTCCAGTTGTACGTAGTACTTA
>NWSH02000517.1:9156793-9168118 GCA_002382865.2 Heliothis virescens
GATTATGAATGTGTGTTTATTTATTTTATCTACTAGTGTAATGTCAGGTCTATTATTATATATTATTAAAAACCCAATTTTGAACCGACTTTAAAAAAAGGAGGAAGGTCAAAAACATTGTACCAATAGTAACTCACTACACGGTTAGTAAAATCTGAACAATAGGTACATAATATTATGCAATTTTATTGACCATCTAGGGAGCGCCTTTTTAACTGCTCTACGTCTTCAAAGTGAGCTATGAGCAAATGCAGGGTTAGTTAAATTAGCTCATTGTCTATACTTCTATACAAAGAGGAAAGATTTGTTTGTTTGTAACGTATAGGCTCCGGATCTACTGAACCGATTCGAAACATTCTTTCACTCTTGAAAAGCTACCCAAGTCACACAGGCTATATTTAATCCGGGGTACGTACGAGCGATATTTCTCCAAGTGACGCGAGTGAAACCGCGGGAATACATTTAGTTATAAATAAATCAAGATGAGAGGCATAAAATCTATTAATGAACAACATTTTTAAATTACACCTGTAATCTTTTATGTTTGTATAAAAATATATAAAATTCGATGTTGTATGTGTACTTCAAAAATAATTTTGCATTAACTTATTTCTTAAAACTAATATATCATGTTTATTAAAATTATCAAAATAATATTAGATCATTGCAACACATAAAAACCACTTTCAGTTGCAGTTTTGCCAAAATTTCATGGAAAATATGTGCTATGCTTGAAAATTTAAAACACATTTTGGAGTTGATGCTTATATTGATACCGTGGTTGTGTTAGTTACCACATCATGGTTATTTAATTTTTTTTAACAACTCAGCAGCTTCAGTGTTTGCACGATGATCATCATTTGATTTGGCTGGATAACTTGCAGCTAACTGTAAATAATATTTAGCTTGATCCTCTTTTTGCAACTTGAGATAGCAGCTCCCAAGTCTCAGCAAGTTAACACTGTAAAATCTGGGCTGCACTGTTTCTGCTCTTAAAAAATATTCTAGTGCATCTTCATATGAGGAATATGGTGGTGAAGCAAATAACACTTCCGCAATTTTTCTGTGATGCCAGGGCATTTCAGAAATCTGATAACACCATTCACCTAACATGTGTAAAATTGTAGCATCATTGGGGTTGAGACTGACAGCCATCTGAAAATATAGTTTTTTTTAAGTAAGTTTATCTAAAACTTAACAAACAGAAAGTAAAATACATACATCCATATGCTTTTTAACATTTTCCAATTGCTTTATTCGCTCTTTGATCCCTTCTAGTGCACTCTTTGCATCCAAAAGTAAAGCATACCATTTGTGAACTGCATAATGGTCTTCAGTGTTATTCAGCACTTTTAATATTATATCATAAGCTTGTAGAACAAGAGTGTTCTTGTATTGTTTGTCATATTTTGATTCTTTTGACATGTTATATAATGCTCTACAGATTCGCCATTGCACCTCTACATTATTTTTATCCTAGAAAGAATTTTGACTTTTTAGTATAGGTATTATGTGGTATTAGCCATGGTAGGAAATGGAATATAATTATTCTCCTATTCTCTTGTCTAATAATCTCTCAAAAGTAAAGTTAAAGTTGGCCTCTGTTCTTCATAGATTTTGTAATTTGTGTCATCTCTCTCTATTGAACTGTCAGGAACTCAATTTACAGGAAAATACCCAGCAGTAACTATTTTTGGTCTAGGCCACTAGTATTTTATTGTGTTTAGGTTTTAGTAAGCTTGTGTAGTTGTATGGTAATCTCCTACACAAGAAACATGATTTTTTATCAGTCATGGTATGGAATCCCTTGTGCTTGAATCCAACTCCCACAAAGCCAGTTTTTAATATTTTCTAATAGTTTCTATTGAAGATTTATACCAAATCTGAATTGCAATTAGTGATCTTTTGTCAAGGATCTTTCGTAGCAGTATTCAGTTTAATTCATCAAATCTTCTAAATCTATAAAACTCAAAGGTGACTGACTGACTGACATAGTGATCTATCAACGCACAGCCGAAACCACTGGATGGATCGGGCTGAAATTTGGGACGCAGGCAGATGTTATGACGTAGGCATCCGCTAAGAAAGGATTTCCCGAAATTCCCACGGGAACGGGAAAAAACGGGATTTCAAGTATAGCGCGGGCGAAGCCGCTGGCAGAAGCTAGTATATTTTAAACTGAAGTTTTCTCAGGTTTTTTAATAAAACCTGGTGTTTTTAGAATCTTACGGGCAGAGCCAAAGTGAGATCCTAATATATTATTATTAAGTTTGAGTAGTTGGTTGGTTATTCTGTACTGCAGAAAAGTTATTGTCTAAATCCAGTTGTAAAAATTTTCTAACTATACGGCATGTGTTTAGGATAGCTGCTTTCTGTAGAGTGAGGTAAGTATATTTAGATAGATTAAGTGCGGCAAAACTATTGAAAAGTTGTTTAGGGATAACACCTGTGGTAGATATTATTATTGGGACTATTGTTACTCTATTCATTTTCCATACTCTGGTTATTTCTTCTTGCAATTCTGTATATTTACGTATTTTTTCAGTGATAGTTTTTTGAATGTTATTAGTGTTTGGGACTGCTATGTCGATTATGAATGTGTGTTTATTTATTTTATCTACTAGTGTAATGTCAGGTCTATTATTATATATTATTAAAAACCCAATTTTGAACCGACTTTAAAAAAAGGAGGAAGGTCAAAAACATTGTACCAATAGTAACTCACTACACGGTTAGTAAAATCTGAACAATAGGTACATAATATTATGCAATTTTATTGACCATCTAGGGAGCGCCTTTTTAACTGCTCTACGTCTTCAAAGTGAGCTATGAGCAAATGCAGGGTTAGTTAAATTAGCTCATTGTCTATACTTCTATACAAAGAGGAAAGATTTGTTTGTTTGTAACGTATAGGCTCCGGATCTACTGAACCGATTCGAAACATTCTTTCACTCTTGAAAAGCTACCCAAGTCACACAGGCTATATTTAATCCGGGGTACGTACGAGCGATATTTCTCCAAGTGACGCGAGTGAAACCGCGGGAATACATTTAGTTATAAATAAATCAAGATGAGAGGCATAAAATCTATTAATGAACAACATTTTTAAATTACACCTGTAATCTTTTATGTTTGTATAAAAATATATAAAATTCGATGTTGTATGTGTACTTCAAAAATAATTTTGCATTAACTTATTTCTTAAAACTAATATATCATGTTTATTAAAATTATCAAAATAATATTAGATCATTGCAACACATAAAAACCACTTTCAGTTGCAGTTTTGCCAAAATTTCATGGAAAATATGTGCTATGCTTGAAAATTTAAAACACATTTTGGAGTTGATGCTTATATTGATACCGTGGTTGTGTTAGTTACCACATCATGGTTATTTAATTTTTTTTAACAACTCAGCAGCTTCAGTGTTTGCACGATGATCATCATTTGATTTGGCTGGATAACTTGCAGCTAACTGTAAATAATATTTAGCTTGATCCTCTTTTTGCAACTTGAGATAGCAGCTCCCAAGTCTCAGCAAGTTAACACTGTAAAATCTGGGCTGCACTGTTTCTGCTCTTAAAAAATATTCTAGTGCATCTTCATATGAGGAATATGGTGGTGAAGCAAATAACACTTCCGCAATTTTTCTGTGATGCCAGGGCATTTCAGAAATCTGATAACACCATTCACCTAACATGTGTAAAATTGTAGCATCATTGGGGTTGAGACTGACAGCCATCTGAAAATATAGTTTTTTTTAAGTAAGTTTATCTAAAACTTAACAAACAGAAAGTAAAATACATACATCCATATGCTTTTTAACATTTTCCAATTGCTTTATTCGCTCTTTGATCCCTTCTAGTGCACTCTTTGCATCCAAAAGTAAAGCATACCATTTGTGAACTGCATAATGGTCTTCAGTGTTATTCAGCACTTTTAATATTATATCATAAGCTTGTAGAACAAGAGTGTTCTTGTATTGTTTGTCATATTTTGATTCTTTTGACATGTTATATAATGCTCTACAGATTCGCCATTGCACCTCTACATTATTTTTATCCTAGAAAGAATTTTGACTTTTTAGTATAGGTATTATGTGGTATTAGCCATGGTAGGAAATGGAATATAATTATTCTCCTATTCTCTTGTCTAATAATCTCTCAAAAGTAAAGTTAAAGTTGGCCTCTGTTCTTCATAGATTTTGTAATTTGTGTCATCTCTCTCTATTGAACTGTCAGGAACTCAATTTACAGGAAAATACCCAGCAGTAACTATTTTTGGTCTAGGCCACTAGTATTTTATTGTGTTTAGGTTTTAGTAAGCTTGTGTAGTTGTATGGTAATCTCCTACACAAGAAACATGATTTTTTATCAGTCATGGTATGGAATCCCTTGTGCTTGAATCCAACTCCCACAAAGCCAGTTTTTAATATTTTCTAATAGTTTCTATTGAAGATTTATACCAAATCTGAATTGCAATTAGTGATCTTTTGTCAAGGATCTTTCGTAGCAGTATTCAGTTTAATTCATCAAATCTTCTAAATCTATAAAACTCAAAGGTGACTGACTGACTGACATAGTGATCTATCAACGCACAGCCGAAACCACTGGATGGATCGGGCTGAAATTTGGGACGCAGGCAGATGTTATGACGTAGGCATCCGCTAAGAAAGGATTTCCCGAAATTCCCACGGGAACGGGAAAAAACGGGATTTCAAGTATAGCGCGGGCGAAGCCGCTGGCAGAAGCTAGTATATAATAATAGTTTTAGATCTTTACCACATAGTGTATCATATGTACCTGATGTTGTGATAGCAAATTGTAGCATTCTTCGTAGTGTCCATTATCAAATAATTTATCAGCATCTTCTATTTCAGAATGGATCTCTTTTGATGATGCATGTTCAACCACATCTTTATTTTTGACAGGCCATATTATAAACGCTAAGGTGGTTGATAAAACAAGTACCTCTTTAGGAAAATATACACTCTGAAAAAAAATAGTAAATCTTAACACAAAACCTTCATAAAAAAGTAACAAAAAAATAATCATAGATCTTTAAATTACCTGTATTAATACTCTCTTAGTACTATTCATAACATTAATTTTATTGTGATTATAAACTTTCTGAACGAGCCTATAACTTACAGGGTTTAATTTGTAAAATATACTCATGTTGAGTTTGAGAAAAGTTATTCTACGTGTTCTGTTTTGGAATGGGTATTTGTGTTATTGTTATTCATATGTCCGTGTTGCTATTCAAAAAAACAACTTGGTTAAAATTATATCTTTTAAGGAAATCCTAAAATTCACGTTTACTTATTATAGGTACTTTCTTTTTTGTAAACACATTTTACGAAATGTTATTGTAAATGTCAATGTCTGCTGCCAGTCCAATCTGCTAATAAAAAAATTGCCATAATTTAAAATAATCTCTCGATCTCGTTTTCTTTAGCTATTTAGCGGGTAATGGATTCCGGAGACGATCAAGTCGACTTGACAAATATACGAGTACGTATGAAGAGAATATTATTATTGATCTTCTACAACTTCTACTTGAATACTGACGCAGATTGACGACGTGTTCTACGACTTGATACGAATTAAGGCAGTGTCTACATATAAAAATATTGTTTAATTAAATTTAGTTTTAAGTTCTTTTTTACTAGACCAGGGGTTCCCAAAGTGTGCGCCGCGGCGCCCTGGTGCGCCGTTGAAAGCAAAGAGGGGCGCCGTGAGTAGATCCTCTTATTATTGGACACCACAAATATTGGCGGGTATCTTTTTGAGTGTTCGCATCGGAAACGAACATAGCGTCGTGGAAATATTTTTTCGCCGTCGTCGCATTGCCGTCGTTCACTCGCCAAAAACGTTCACGCGCTTGCTTGCTAATATACCTATTTATTTCGACAATTTCCTCAAATAGTTAACTAGGAGAGGGCGCCGTGAAAAAATATTAAACTTGTAACTGCGCCGCGGGTTACAAAAGATTGGGAACCCCTGGTATACGGTATATGTATGTATGTATATGAAATAGAACCAAATGAGGTAAAGAGATATCACCTAAATAAGTTACTTTATATACATACACAATTATTTTCCAAATTATACCTACACTTCTCATTGTTTTTCTAAAGAAATTAATCTTCAATTTGAAGCAAACTATTTTCATCTCACTGATACATAGGTATACCTATGTTAAACTGTTATTTGTATACGATATTGAAAACAAATGTTTGATCACGTTCGTTTGCGAGCCAACCAACACANACTAGACTATTGATAATGACGACATATATGTATGTAAATAATTAATTAAAGTTTTGATTAAAAATCATTGCACCATCTTCAATATTAACTTCATACACGATTAATAAATTTACAGAAAATATTGTTTAATTAAATTTAGTTTTAAGTTCTTTTTTACTAGACTATTGATAATGACGACATATAATATATGTATGTAAATAATTAATTAAAGTTTTGATTAAAAATCATTGCACCATCTTCAATATCAACTTCATACACGATTAATAAATTTACAGAATTCATAATATTGGCCAATTTAATTTAATAACTGCCCCAAATATTTAAAGTGGGAATGAGAAGCAGATTTTACTTGACTAAGGGCCCTTTTCCTGTCATGCGTATTTTAGCCCGCACGCGGGTCTCGTCCGCATGTGGGTGATAGCACGCTCCGGGCCACACGCAGGACTAAGATATCGTTTGCTGCTGCAGTGTTTTGCGTGTCGCCCGCCAGTGGCTATAGTGGTGTACAAACATGAATAAAAAATATAAAAAGCAATTCAGAGTAGATCCATATCTTGAAACTAGATCACTCACTGGAATGTTTAATGTAAATTTTCAAAATCTCCGAGATAATCATCGCAAATTTATGAACTACTTCCGAATGTCCCTTCGATCGCCGCGCGCATCCGGATGGCACGCACGCGGGTGTGCGCCCGCAGCCAATCCGCATTCAGCATGCGTGCTACCCGCATGATAGGAAAAACATGTATGAAATCATACGATGCGGGCAGCCCGCATGCGGACGAGATCCGCGTGCGGACTAAAATCCGCANATTCCGCGTGCTACCCGCATGATATGCGGGCAGCCCGCATGCGGACGAGATCCGCGTGCGGACTAAAATCCGCATGACAGGAAAAAGGCCCTAATAAAAACTTATCCAACAGACCTAACCCTTGAGCCTTGGGACTTAGGGCCACATAGTTAAGTGATCAGTGAGTTTCTTTTTCACAATTAGAGCCATGTAGGTACGGAGCCATGTCTCTCGCAGTCACACTACATAATAGTTCCTCGCAGCCGTTGAGATTCAACTTCAATGACGTCATCGCACATTTTTTATATATTTTTACGCTTTACGCATTAACGCGCTATAAATGATTATAGATATTTTTTTTGGTGGCAACAATATCCAAAAATCAATTTCTACGCGGTCCATGGGCGGGTGAGATTGTTGACAGTTCGCTGAAGAGTGTGTTGAATTGGTGATTCAAGAAATGTTTTTGGTTTAAATATTGGATTCAAAGGATTTTCATAATGCAGAGATCAGGTAACGCCGAGCTACAATGATAAAATACATATTTGTGATAATTCAAACGAAAAATTTGCTTACTTCGCGCCAAATTCTTATTCTTTTTCTCGTTCAAACGGTCGCGAGTATTCATTCAAATGTTTGTACACGAATATAGACTATTTTAAGTCATTTTGAATATATATAAACATTACCTGTGTAATCGTACCGTGGTTGGTAGGTATGAATATTTATCACAGGTAGTTCTACGCTATGATGAGATCCAGGGTGACAGTCTCTTACCAGTAATGAAAGAAATACATAATACTCATCATATAAGCCCAAAATGTCCTAATCATGTTGTTAACTACTAGTCTTCTAAGCCAATATAAATTCTTATTTTATGTACTAGAAGACTAAGAATAATAGTACCTATACTTATAAGTTAGTCACTGTGATTGGAATCACATACTGTTTAGACCATTTCAGACGTCCTAATCAGAATTAATGGTATATTAAGTATAGTTTTCTTTAATATATTATTATATTAAAATTAAAATAGTGTTTGCATTATAATGGCTCAGATTAGAGGTTTTAAATGATCTTATGATATTTTACATCTCTTACATACTGAGATGGCATTGATGCTAATTATGATAATTAGCGGTCAGCGGTCTCATTCTGAGGCCTTCGTCTTATGGATTACATAATATAGCCAAGAGAATCTAATCTAACTCTGGGTTGACAACAAGCTAAATGTTTGCTTTCATACAATTTAAAGCTTGAAGCTTTAAGACATTAACCTTTTTGATGTTATGTTGTTTATTGTTTGTTGTTAAAAGGAACCTTGAAAAAAAATCTGAGCTTATAATGTAATTATAAGCTACATTCTACATAAATCAACCTGTACTCCATTTGAGCAGGTACTTGACTAAAGCGAAACAGTCTTGGTATGTTTTTTTTGTGTAAAAAATCAGTTTAAAAATAAATGTAAATACAATAACAATTACTTAATCAATTTAATAATAATTTTAAGGCATTGAACACCATCAGTCCCAGACACAATAGAAGATCTATTGTTTGTTGAACACTTGACTTTCAACATGTTAAGCAGTAGTTTAGTGTTGTTTCTATTTGTTACTAAGAGCCTACTCAAATGGACATAGGTTTAACTTCATCTGCACATGGATAAAAAGCATGGTTTCGGGCTACCACATATGTCAAATTTCATATCATTTGGTTTAGCTATTTTAGTGTGAAAGTGCAACAAACAAATTAACTTTTGAATGTATAATTTATGACCACAGTTTCATCCATATCCCGGGAGAACTATTTCCTACAGACGGATAATAAGAATCCAGTGTTTTAAATACCTATGGACCCCAATTTATATGTGTTACAGAATTTCAGCTAATTTTGTTTAGCCATTTGATTGTTACTGAGGAATACAAATCCAAATATTCAAACATTATGTTTTTTTTTAATATTATTTTGAATTCCAGAAGTAAGGAATTAGTTACTGAGATTGTTTTTAAGAAAAACAGCTGTAATAGGGAAAATAGGGTCTTAAATATTTTTATCCAGATGTTTGCAGTAAGCAGATGTGTTAGGATGCAGCTGAATGGTTTCACTTGCATCCCGAGGAAACTAACCCATACACAGATAACCATAGCATTCAGAAGGTTAAATGTTTTTTGTGTTTTTAAAAAATATCGAGTTTCCTGCCGGTTCTTCTCCATGAGACCCACTTCTTTGAACTGTGCAACTACCTCGATGTTTCATAAGAGCTTTTATAGGCCTATTTGAAATTAAAAAAAATGAATTCGATGGTTGAAACCATACAAAAACAAATATTGGAAGATAGAAAACCTTTAGTACAGATAATTTGCAACAAAATGTTCTTAGTACCTTGATGTGGGTATAGTTAACGCTCTTGTGCTTGACCGTGTAGTGTGCCCTCTTGTTGGATAGATGTACCTATTGTCGTGTGCAGACGTGTTCACGAAGCGTGTGACCTCATCCCAGGATGTGCGCTCTCACGCGGAAACTGACCACTATGTCGCCCTCGCTGTAATCCACACCATTTCGCGCGGTCCCTGTGCACTCGGCCGCTCTTGTCCGCCTAATCTCAACCATAAGCCACTAATCCAAAGATATCGGGTCAAAGTTATTTTATAATGATTTGGTATACTTTGTTTGAAATTTTGTTAAGTCAAGGTGTTATTGAACAAATTAATAAATGATGTATGCTCTGGTTATGCACGAAGCAGATCATAGTCCCCTTTTCATATTGAATTGCATCTTTGTCATCATAATGGAAGTGACCTTCGTTATATTAGTTTACAATAAATTGCGCACTATCGCAATTTATCTGCGGGCACATAAACAGAATTCTTCAGAGACAGAGACTAAGGCCCAAGTTCACCAACAAAATAAAGGTCCGTTTTTCTTAAAACGACTGTTTACTATGAATTTCAAAGTTACTTGAGTCTAATACTGTTGTCTTAACGTAAATGGGCTAGGACTAATATTATTCTTAATTTTTGTTAGACCTGCATGTATGTATACCGTAAATTAAGGCTATCAGAAATAAGGCTCATTGACCAGATTTTTTATAAAGAGAATACAAAGTCTGTGCTAGTTTTTTCTCGCGATTTCACTCGAGTCCCGACTACTCGGGGATAGTGTAGCTTTCCAACGGTTTCGATTTGGTTAGATAGTTCCGGAGCCTTTAGGATACAAAAAAACGACCAAAAATAATGTCTAAATAATATTCAAAAACGCCCGCCTTTCACCACTTCCATACTAGCTTCTACCAGCGGTTTCACCCGCGTCCTATGGGAACTACTCCACGCACTCGTAAAAACATATAACCTTCCTCGATAAATGGGCTATCTAACACTGAAAGAATTTTTGAAATCGGACCAGTAGTTCCTGAGATTAGCGCGCTGAACCAACCAAACACTCTTCAGCTTTATAATATTATAGTATAGATTTTAGTTTCGATGCCTTAAAAAAATAAAAAGGCTTATGTTTAACGGACCACCAAATATAGTAACTTTTAACAGACAAAAATAGTAAATGATCACCAAAACTAGTACCCCCATTTTAAAGTAAAATGATCACCAAAGTTTTAACATCACACTGTCCTATTTAAGTAAAATATCTCCAAGAAAATCATTTTTAACCCAAAAATAGTTAATGAACACCAAATTATTACCGACATTTTAATATACAATGATATGCAAAAAAATAACATTTCAGTAGCCTATTTAAGCAAAATAACTCCAAGAAAATTATTGTTAACCCAAAACTAGTTAATGAATACCAAATTATGAACGCCATTTTAATATAAAATGACACGCAAAAAAAAAAAAAACACTTGCTATCAACTAAAGTGCTTAGATTACCCGAACGCGTCCGTCGAAGCCGTAGTCTCCGTTCGTATTACGCTTTCACGGGAAAACGGCTGAACCGATTGAGATGAAATTTGGTATGGACCTAGATATGACCCTGAGAATGAACATAGGCTACTTTTTATCCGAGTGCGGGAAGTAGTTCCCCGGGATGCGGGTGGAACCGCGGGTAACAGCATGTCTTCTGATTTGATAAATTCCTCTGCGCTCCGCACAGTTATAAATTTTCTTTCAAAATATGGTCAGAGTGTAGCAAAGGTGTGCAAGGCTTTTGGGACTTTTTACATTTTCATTATTTTTTGGTTTCTATCGTGTAGAGGGATGAAAAATAAACACTTTTCGATCTGATCACTTTTCGTCTAGCGTCAGCC
>NWSH02000517.1:9169118-9212440 GCA_002382865.2 Heliothis virescens
AAAACAACTGAGCTATCCAGACTATAAGTGATATAAACCCGATCACTGTCGTCACCAGTCAGCCGCTATATTAGTCTCCGTACGGTATCGTACGCTTTTCACGGTGGGAAAAACGGACCTGACACCAGATGAGAAGCCGATAATTTCTTGGGTATGGAACACAATAAATAATGAACCCTGAGTAAAGTGAGACTACTAAGCTACTTTTTGTATCTCCGAGTGAGCCGAGCACAGTTCCTACGAGAGAAGCAGGGATCTATACGTCGAGAAGGATAGATACTAGCACATTAATCTGAGTAAATCACTTGCGCTTCCCGCTATAGTGTGATTTATCTTTATTCTTCAAATATTCAGGCTGTATTCTATTTAAAAGGTATGCCACGGCTTGGAACCTTTTACATTTTCATTTATTTTGGTATCTATCGAATGTCATATGGGATGAAAAATAAATAACACTATTTCGCGTCTGATTTCATTCTAGTAAATAGTCTAGTGCTTCCAAGGACCGTTCCTACTGGATCAGTCTATAAAACACGCTTTGTTTAGGAGTAATAAATGGCGAAGCGGATTTAATGCAAGCAAAGAAAGTTAATTTCAGATCACGCCCGGACGTCTTCGAGAAGCTCCGGCCATACTCAATTTTGGAGATTATGGTTTTTTCTCCGAACCGCGACTGGCCATTAAATTTTCACGAGGCAGAATAGCTTATTAACATATTCAACCGTGCACCTAATGTATCACACGACACAAGCTACACACGGTGAATTATATTCTTGACCTGTACATGTGAGCCGGCTCTCATGCCGCCACCACAACTTATGGCACCAAGTTCTACAATATCTCTACTTTGTGTTCCCCACATCTCGATCACAACCTATAGGCGTGCCTGGCACCCGTTACCTATCGACTCCCTCACCTCTCAACCAATACCAGCAGATTTTGGGTCGTGAATATTGCACATGAGTACCTAGAAGGTATATTATAGGGCAGACAAAGAACGCTTATAGACAGTTATATACACGAGATTTAGACACGAAATCAACGCTTCATGTTCTATTAGCTTAGAGCCATGATAAGACTATCACTAAATAGTAGCACCACTACAAAATACCCAATATTATTTTCATATCTCCTTAGATAATTACAGAGAACTATTGCTAACATTTTCAATAATATATAATTCGGTAACAATCAACCATATATTGACTGGTTAACTGTGAGCCGAATCACGAATCAAAATCATGTCAGGCCTATCTAAATAATGCGTTAGCCGCAAGTCCGTACTCAAAGACTTTGAGTGATTCCATATCTAGCTATATGTCTAAGCGATGAGATTCAGAGAGTTATCCATACGCGATTAAATAAGAATCCATACTGTGAAAACTTAAATAATATGCTCAAAATACACCTCTATTTCGTCCATGCTCTACAGTCCTTAGTTTTTTAGGTCTCTAAAGGTTTATCGGCGGCGTTGTATAAGTATTCATAAAAGGAGACTTTCATCGCGAGCCCATACAGTCTTTAGTTTCTTTTGAGTGAATCTAAGCCTTAGCTAAACGACAGCTTCAATGCCTAAAAAGATGGACAGGTCCCAGTTCCGTATCACTTTATGTTAATGACTAATTTTGAGTCTCTCACCAATATTAGAAGAGAACAAAACAATATCGATTAAATCTTTGTTAGTTTTTATTTATCACACTTACATATAGAGACTAGCATATAATTAATTTTCATACTATAGTAGATATTTAAGTACCCACGAAATTAAGCGTACGTGATTATTTATATGAATGGACTATTATGTGCGTGTATTACATTAAGCGTCTTTATTACTTCATAGCTGAATGTCATTGATATTGATCATAATACTAAATAGTAATAATAGTACATGTAGGCGTGCGCTTCCGTCTTCATAGATCTGGACATGTACAGGAAGCTAGAAATTATGACCATTATCACGCTCACTATCGAGGGGCACGCGAACGGGTCCTTATCAATGCCAGTCGCGCCTATCACTCTGGTGCACACAGCGGAAGCGTGTGTGCAGAGCACACGCGCTTTACGCAGCGTGTGAATTTCCCACTTGCAATGTGAGTATGAAATATGGACTATATTTGATGTAGACGAATTGCAAACGTCGACATTGGTGCCATACAATGAATCAGACTAGTGCACCTGCAGCCGTTCTCCGGTTATAACGAGTAAAAGGTTTTTTGCAGCAGGAAGTTTTCTGTCACGGCTCCGGCGCTGCGGAGCTCCGGCGGTCTCACGCGAGTTTATCGTCGCAGATAGGTTTAACACTCACCACCGCAGCTTCGGCTTGCTGGCCGGCGGTGCCGGCCAGCCTCAGCCACGGCGGCGAGTGTTACAACCACCTGCTCCTCAACTCGCGGCCCGCCTCGCTCCTCCGCGCCTACGCGATTTGGAATTGCACTCTAGGGGTAGGGCAGACAAGACTGCGTGGAGTCGGATTTACAGCAATTCGTTTCTGTCATTAAAGCTGGAAACATAACTAAATATGGCATCATAATACTTTATTTGGTAATAAGCCTACATTTTATGGTAATCACAGTGGTTTATTTAGGGAGAAATAGCGCATTAATGTGGTCGCTAAGATTTGGTGATCATTTACTATATTTGGTGTTCGAATACAATTTAAAGTCAAGTTGTGACTAAAATAGGTAATACTATTGCAATTTTAGGCTTTATTTTTTTGGTGTTAAGTAAATTTTTTTGGTGATAGATCTAAGGGTATCACAACATTTTTTGGTGGTCGTTATATTTGTTCCCAAATAAAAATATACATAGAAATATCTTACTATAATATAATGGTCTCACAAGTTTATTGATGATATATGGACGATTGTTTGTCTTATTGTCTTCATGCTAATGGCCTTTGATGACATATAATTTAAAGGTAGCGCCTTCGCTTTTCTGACGCTAAAAGCGGATTGACCTCACGGGGCACGCGACGCAGCAGAGCGCGCGGCCACCCTGTCGCGGGCTGGAATCCGCCGACTCGCGAATTCCCAGCATGTATTGAAATAGCTTGTAGTGCAATTGCACGCGCTGTGCAGTATCGCGCTCGCCAGCTCAGTCCCCGCTGACGAGCGCACACACCGCCTGCTCTTCGTTGCCGCCGCAAGACGCAAACTTATCTCACATACTTATGTAAACAACTAATAACGTCTCTGTCGTATATTGTTGTACACAAAGCTAGCTAACACTAACTTTGTCACATTGTCAATATTTGTTCACAATCAGGTCGATGTACAGTTGGTTAATCGTAAGCAAGCTTAAGTGTAGTGATGCATTGTTTTTATTTTAGAAAATGGAAGTTTTTTCTCGACAAAAAATAATAACATTTAAATAGGATCCTAAATGTGTTATCAAAAAGAAGACATCAAGAAAAGTATCAATTATCATGGAAACTATGGAACCTTCCGGTTTGTCGTGTAAGGGTTTTTATTCATTTAGTTTATTTTCTAAAACACAATTATTATTATATTTACCGATAGCTGTAGATTTCAGTGCACTTCATTAAAACTAAGTGAGAAAATGATTTATAAATGTATTTTTCGAAAAACAGGCACTGTATTTCTATCATATTTTTTACTGAAATTATGGATTCATCCAACTTGGGGTAAAACTGAAAATTAACCATTAATTGAACTACATAATCTGGACTGCAAATGTTTCATCTGCGATATTCATTGTAGTTGTACCTACAACCTGAGAGAAGCAGAGGAAGAGTAACAGTGTGACAATGCTAGATGAAAGAAAACCCGGCTTGTTATTGATTTTAATATTTAATAGGTCGCGTCATTTGTTTAATATGTTCCATCAATGACGACGTGAAAACAATCGGGATTCAAAACAATGCTAGCATACAGGTCTAGTGATTCACTGAATCGTGCGTTGACTTTGGTATACAGAGTAAGTAGTATGGCTCGCTTTGCCACACATAGTTGCGTGTTATTTAGCACCTTTAATTATTTTTTTTTGTATATAAAATAAAACAAAAATAGGTGAAAATAATTGTCGTTAATGGACGTTGATTTCATGAGCACAGAAAGTCTTGAGGACGTAGGTACATGTTGTCTCCCCTGTCTAGGTATGTTCCTAGGATATACATTTTAAATACAAACCTGTGCATAAAATATATAGTGAACAGTGGCTAAAGTAATATCAGTCATAAATACCTGATCAAATATTAATCCTGAAAAATATGAGGTAATAA
Organism: Heliothis virescens; assembly: GCA_002382865.2. NCBI lineage: Eukaryota > Metazoa > Arthropoda > Insecta > Lepidoptera > Noctuidae > Heliothis > Heliothis virescens. The sequence continues at coordinate 9,173,359 of NWSH02000517.1, forward strand.
CATTTTAATTTATTTGTTTCATGTGCTGCAATATCAACGGTACAAAATCAGCGGTGAGTGCATTTATATCCAATTAAAATATACTTAAACAGTTTACTTTTAAGTTTTGAAATCATGTAGGAAGTTCTAACTTAATTAGATTAATTAAGAAGAAGACTATGAGACTGTATGTTTAGTAGTTAATTTAGGTATCTTCATCATTAGCTCCTTTAATATAAATTCATTGATATCGTTAGCAATGCAGTGATATCGAGTTGTTGGAATTATTAGGTCGCCAGGACCGTTTGTCCGCTGGGCACGTATGTGTTGCGTGCGTCATTTGAATTACGAGTAGGAATTCGCGACCGCTATTCGGCCCTCAGGCGTCGTCTGTCGGGTGCAGCAAGCACCATGACACCGATACCAATTCCCTATGGTGACCGTCGTCGATGCGAGCTGGGCCGCACTTACATATCGGTACCTACTGATTGCAGTGACGAACCAGTTCGCTATCCACGACGCGCAATTGTTTTATTGTTTCAGTAAGTTAAATTTGTAATCGTGGAACGGTCGTTGCTTTGTGATATTATTGTGTTAAAAATATTTATTGAGCCTAAAATAATCGATATAAACGAGGAATCGAACAGAAAACATCCTTATTAATGAATCTTAAAAGAAGACATTTGTTGTTCGCGGTGTGTTTGAAAATAACATTTTCACACCAAACAGCCAATGATCCAAGATGATATTGTTGCAATAAATGGCAACACAGAGTAAAACATTTTTTTTTTCAGTGTAATGTAAAATATGTGGGCTATAATTTTATGAGTCAGTTGGGGTGTGTTTATTAGTGAAACAACATTAACGTTTATCAGTTGTAGTTCTAGGCGAAGTGCTTGTCGTAATCGGTTGAATCACCCACACGGTCTTCACTCGACTCTTCTCCGGATGTGATTTGTCGACGAAAAAATGTGGTATCGCGTTTGTTAGTGAGTAGTGGAACATTATTTGCAGTAATTATAACAGTATGTTTTCCTCTTGAACAGTATATGGATGTGTAGTTTATTTATATTTAAATAAATAAGTATAATTAAACTTGTGTCTGTGAAATACGTTAAAATGACGTCTTTATCGGAGTCTCCACTAAATAGGTCAAGAAATAGACCAGTTTTGGCTCGATATAAGCCCTGTGGTGATTCTTCAGACCAGGTAAGCGTATGTAGATTATTATTAGAATATACACTATGACCTAATTAACATACAAGAGTTTCCTGTTCTGTAAGCGAATACTTATATTTTAACAAGTTAATGCTGTCAATAGTTTAACAAGAATGTGATTTTGATAAAACACTCACAAAGCTATGTTAGTAGGTAGCTATGTTATACTCTTATCAATGTGATATATATTTGTGTAGGGGAAAGAGGTCGCTGGTGATATTATTAGTGCTTTATTGCAACAAGATATTGCCCGCTATGAAGGATTTTAAATATCAACACTGATGACTGTGTTTTGTCATTCTTATTCTGTAAAATTCAACAAATCTACAAAAATAATACATATGGAACTGTTACTAAGGTTGACCAAAAGAAGATTGTAGATGATATTTATTTAGAAAATTGGTTGAAATCATTTTTACACGCAAAACATGTTTTTAAAACGAGATGAGACCAGTGCGTCCTACCTGACTACCTTGAGTAGAAACACTAAAACGAAACTCAGGGGCAATAGTGTCTTTTAAAGTCCAAACATTAATAAATGAAGTACTCTACACCTTGGATGAGCAGGTATCTTTCAGGTCAGGTTGGCGTAATGTATTCCTATTCTTCAATAGCTCTGCCTTCCGTCATACTAAAATTCACTATATTGTTGATGTCATCTTACAGGCAATTCATCTATTTTTTATTTGGTCTGCCTCCCTCTCCATTCAGACTAAAGTGTTTTAAATAATGCGCATACTTTAATCAGCATTTTCTTTCCTTCAATATTAATTACATTATTATTTGTGTGGGATTAAGTGTTAAGCAGTATCAAATGGATCATTCGCATCATCAAAGTATCTAACTACTCAATTTTTTTTTCGGTTTAGGTCGGGATACCGTAGCTTAGGAAGGTTGTTAAGCTGATTGTACAGTGATATAGTATCGCATGTTTTCCTGACACGTGACAGCCTGAAATGAGTTGGTACAGCAGAACTTTCGTGGATCTTTATCTTTGAACAAATTTTACGACGACCAGACTAATTGTAGACCACGGCAGCTCTTCTTTCTAAGGAGATCAGCCTGCTACGCAGTAAGTGTATGATGTACACAGGTGCACTCGATTCCCTCACATTCATGGTCCGATGGGACTACGCAGTACGATACGACCGGAGAGAGATCAGGCGCAAGATCGACATTTACGTGCTCTCCGATGCACGTGTATACTAATCACCAATTTCCAGTACCGACTCCAGGCTGCTTTGTAAAAGTTTTTTAAAACTCACAAAGCGATTTCGGTCCTACACGAGGATTGAACAAAAGACACCACTACTACTAGATTAAAGGCAGTTAAAGCGATGTAGTTACAGCAAGATATAGTTTTTGATCTTAGAGCAATTCTACTAGCTCATTTTCCCCCTCTTTTCCACATGTTGTTTTTTATTTCTACATATCCATTTAAAAAGCAAGCTTACTTGATACAGTTTGGTCATTGACCAGCTGTAATGTTATGTTCTTCTATACTACGTTCTATTTCTGATTCAGCGTGACTTCGCCGAATTGTTTGAGTTGTAATTGTGCTTTGTGTACTGGGGTTTGTTTTAGAAACATGGCCTGTTAGTATGATCGCACGTGCCTGTTTAGTTTAGCGGCACGCTCGTCGCTGTATGTATTTGTAGCTAGCGATTAATTTCGCGTTTGTGGATTTCTTCCGGAATCGTATTTCATCTTAAAAGATTTGAAATTGAAATTGGTAGAATACACCACATTTAAATAAACAACTTCTAGTAAGGTAAATTGATGCTATAGCCTCGTTTTCCATTTTAGTCTGTAAAGGCATGTAGTAATAGCTGATTACTAATGAGTGTCAAGCGTACTAGTTGGGTAATTACCAACCTCAATAGTTTTATCACGCCTAATGTGTACATAATGTATTATTGACTCACCACGCCTCTTATCTTTAGAGCTAAGCAAGATGCTTTCTGACAGATTTTAGACTCGAGCAATTAACGAGTTACTGCGTGAAGTACGTTAGTATTAGTCTAAATGTACAGGTTTTCTAGATTTATATCATGTGTGTCCATGTTAACTTTAGTTTCTCCGTTCCATATTAATAAATTAGGTGCAAACATATTTTATAGTAACGCACCTACAAACGGCACTTTTTCTTTCCCAAATAAGTGAAGTGTGCCCGTATACCTATACATACTATTGTATTGGTCATGAATATCAAGTATGATTATATGGAGATCATGAACAATAAACTATAAGCAGTCCTGCTTACGAACATATAAAATTATAAATAAAATGTGGAATGGAAAGTCTCATCCTTTTTCCTTTTTTGAGGTCGGTTTAAAATTAGAGCTTCAACTCATCATCTGTCTAGCCTTTTCCCAACTATGTTGGGGTCGGCTTCCAGTCTAACCGGATGCAGCTGAGAACCAGTGTTTTACATGGAGCGACTGCTTGACCTCCACAACCAGTTAACCCGGGAACTGGCACCATTTGGTAAGACTGGTTGTCTTTCTGGCTTCTGACTACCCGTAACGACTGCCAAAGATGTTCAAATGACAGCCAGAAACCAGAGCTTCAACTGAATCTTCTAAAATATCGCAGTGCTGTTGTTGGTGTGTTCCAACATAAATTAATAAACAGCATGGCGAGTCCGTCGTCATATGTTTTGATTTAGCTGGTTCGTTACTAAACAGACTGCATCAATTCAGACCGCAACACATAAGTGCACATTGAACGCTACAGTGCATAAATAGCAAGTGGACAAATTGCGAAGGGTTAAATAAGTTTATTTCTTGAATTTCATGAAGTTTTCAAAGATTATTACTAAACCTGTTAGATTATGCGTATGTTTACGTGTGCGCCATTTCGGCCTGTGGTACCACACGTGTTATAGCGGTGGATGTATACGTGTACATCTTTAGTTTATCTTTCAACGTGTATAGGGTTCAACACACTGTTCTGCTCACTCGATCCTCAATGAGAAACGTGGATTGTTTTGTAGCCTGCTGAAACAGCGCTCTCATATACTCTCATTCTCTAGTATCTAATATCTTATGTATACGGTTTCTATAAATCGTCGCAATGTGTTGTGAAGACTAATAACCATAAGTCATGAATCATGCATTCAATTTACATATTATGTTTTAATTTCTTCTTGAGATTGATGAGCTCTATTTACTGGTTTTGGATTTATTAGAGAAAGTTTTCTCTTGCATTTACAGAACGGACTTGTAAAAAACATTTTAAAATTTCCGGGCGATTGATTTTGTGCAATCAAGGTTTGCCTAGCTAGACAACATCCCTATATATGTATGTTATCAAGCAATTGCTTTGAAATCTAATTATTCTAAGATCTGAAAAGTCTATAATTGCTACCCGGCTGCGGCTGTCAGCCAACGCCATCTGGTGATTAGCCAGTAATAACATTATGTATATCCATGAGTCCAACAGTCGCATGTGTGCAATGTTTACATTTTGTCCGCTTCATGCTGCGCTTAGCGGTAATGTGTAGTGCATGTTGAATACGACAGCTACATCCGTTAGATGGCGCTTGCTAGTACACTATGTATTACAATAAACTTCTAATAGGATTTTTTATGATTTCAAATTCAAATCCTTTCCTGTACGTCACGAGACCGAAGGTATTGTAAAGCATGAACCGTGATAGTGAAGAAATACTGAAACCTAGAATAAAGTTATTATTTTAGGGTGCTTCTATACAATATGCCTCAATTTTGATCTTTTTATAGAACGTTAACCCTTTGCGCGCGAGTGGCGCGAGTCCTATTTGCACTTAGCCGGTATTTCATTAAAACGCGGTTTCCTGAACTTTTATAACGCTTAGAGGTTGGTATCATTTAACATTGAGTAGGGTAAACTCACCAGTAACTGGCCACTTAAGCGCCTCGTCCAGTTCATGTCAGTATAAAAGTGTAACGTGTTAAGAAATTAATTTTTTTTAATTACCCTCGGTTAAAGCGTATATTTGTTTATCGGTATTGCTGTGTAAAAAAATAATTAAACCAGAATTACGTGATTTTTTTTTTATCAAATGAAAAAGTTGTCATTTTTAGTAGTAACTGGCCATAAAAATTTAGAAAATGGCCACAAAAATACTAATAACTGGCCACATACAAATTATCATCAAAATAAAGACAATAAAACTAAAACCGTAGCCGTAGTCGTATGCCACCAATACTAACAAAACAACACACAAAAAAAATTAAAATAGTCCGTCAATCATATCCGTCCAACCATCTTTAGATGAGCCTACTGAGGGCTGACACCTGGCCTTAGCGAAAAGTGACATCCCTTAATCAATAACGGCTCTATCGAATGTCCTGGGTGGTTCTAGCAGATCACGACGGAGAGCAGTTTATACACTTCTCCCATCGCACCGCTTTTATCAGATCATCATTCATCATCATTGGGAAATCATCAGTATGGCCCCTCCCGCTGTAGGTGACAGCGTGAAGGAGTGTCAGACTTTTACTGACTAAAATCCACCGTGTTCCTTCGGGAGCCCTTTGTGTACCAGGGCCGCGGTAACTCTTTCGAACAACCCGCAGCCCCGACAAGCTCTGGCCCTAGTGGGCCCCGCAGGGGTTTGCTGACACTCTCTGAGGAGCGCGTGGAACAACGCGCGCCGCCGACACGGGCCTGTCGTCTCTCAGGAGACGGAAGGACGATGAGCCACTCGAAACAGACCGCCCACAGACCCACGCCTACGGTGGCCGGGAGTTGTCTCTCGACACCCGATGCCCGTGGTGTCTACCAGGTCCACCGCGACGGTCGGTCCACCGCCTCCTTCTCTAGCATAACTGCTTCACAGAAGGAGGCGACGGCATCCCATTCCCCCTCGCCTCGCACCATGGCTTGAACCAGGGCTGGGCGTATGAGGTCGCCGCCGCCAATTGCCGCTACGCGGACACAGCGGTGCCCATCCCAGGCAGGGCACACCTCGACAGTGTGCGCGTAGTATTGGTAGCATACGACTACGGCTACTATCTTAATATCATTATGATTTGTATTTTATGTAACACATTAATGCACATTATCTTGTTCTGTACTTTTTAGAGCGCGATATTTCAGTAGTCGGGTTTTAGTTATTGAACTTATTTTAATAATTTTGGGACTGCCCAACCTTTCCAATTTCTCTAGAGCACGTGAATCATGAGGGCACTTTATTTGTTATAATCCAAGGCACAATTAAATAAACCATCTATAGACCTGAGCCTCTATTTCACTGAGCTGTTTTCATTCTCCAGAGTTGTGTACTTTTTAGAGCTCGATATTTCAGTAGTCGGGTTTTAGTTTTTGAACTTATTTTTTATTTATCGCCACTTCTATTGATTCTTTGGTATACTGCCGTTTTTTAACGACGTTTTGGAAAATCTACGAAACAAAAAACGTTCCGTCAGAAACTGGCCACATAACTATCACTTACTGGCCACCACGGCCAGTTACTAATAAATGTGCGTATTTTTATTTGATATTTTTTTATACAATAGTTTACCTTATGCAGATTCTTAATACGTTAAAATTTTAATTAAATTCGAATATTACGTTATAACCCAGTTACTGGCCGGGTGGCCAATAAAAGAAAATATGCAAAAATTTCGACCATATACTAGCCACCCCCCTTACCTAGGTTAAAAACAGACGCTGACAGAATAAAACTATTGTGAAGGATAACTTACTATCTATTCAACAGACTAAAAATAATCAATACCCGATTACTTTAAAAAAATACCACAAAATTCAATTTTTACTTACATCATTTGCTTAAGAATTTTTTAACGTTTTTCAATTCATTTCAAAACACGAACACCGACTGACACAAGATGGACGATATTTTTGGCGCTAGTGTCATTGTGGAAAAAAAAAATTACTACAGTGAAAGTTACTTTAGTAGGTAATATAAAACATAAATCATAGATGGCGTATCGTGTGGATAACTCTTAATTTATGCCATTGAAGTGGATAGTGGCTAATTACTAAAAGCGGCCAGTTATACCTCGGTTTACCCTATATCACAACGTTTTCTCAACAATTATGCATATTTTTTGAAATTAGTGCAGTAGTATTGACATTCAGAGGGGATAACCACGACGAAGCACGTTGGTGTAGCATGCACCGAGGGGTTGTGCAAAGAGAGACGGTCGCAGGATTGGGGTGAGAACGCGCATGCGCGTTGTGGCGGTCGATGGCTGGACCTCACTGCCACATGCGACTAACACGTGCTCCCTACTCATTACCTACATTAATGAATCGCTGATACTATACAGTATACACATTTAAATGTGTGTACTTATTTATGTCGAATTTATGTTCAATCCTCCTACTCTGTTTTCAATATAATCCCTAATTTGTAAGAGCTATGTTTTAAGAATATACTCTGAGGGTTCCTATAATACAACGATTCTTTGTATGTACCTACCTTAAATGTACTTCCGCTAGTGTAGTCGCTTCAATGCTTCTCGGATCCAGGCCGATGAACTAGACAGCGTCATTTCCTTTCTTGTTAGCTTACAATTTATTCTAACTCACTTCATATATCGTGAAGAAAATCTGTCTGTAGATAAAACTTTTTTGTTACCTACATTCTCTTTGAAAGTGACATTTGGCTTCAGTCCCGTTGGAAGAGAAAGTACGTTCTTAGGCGATTTGTTGTTTATCAATTTTGAAAATTCTGGCTCCTTTATTGCCTGATGGATGGATCAACGTGATATTAATTAGGTATTAAAATCAAGGACAAGTAATAGATTCTCACAACACTAACGATTTTTTTTGTCGATAGCATTAACAAAAAAAAATTATGTCACTATATTAACTGATTTATTAATCTAGGTTAGGTTATCCCTAAGAATTTCCAACCTCAGTGGTACCTGTTTGTTTAACAGAGTAAATAGTGACTACCAACTTACTCGCAATTGAGGCTAGACATTGCTAGGTACCTACTATACTCCAAGAATATGTTGACCTTGACAGAGAACAATCAACAATGCATTTTCAACCCTCTGGTCTGGCGGTCGTATGGCAATAATCCAGAGATGAAGTGGGGTCGGCAGCGATGGCAAGCCGCGACGTCGCGTCGGAGGCGTCGAGCGCGGGGCGCCGTGCCCGCCCGCGCGCCTCGTCTGCACCGCCGAGCTGTCAAACCGCCTCCGTCGGGCACCCGGCTTGAACGCACCGGCACAACGCCGCACTAATTCGCGATCGTAACGAAGTACGCAGTGACTGAGTGTGTGATTTTGTAATACTCGCATGACGGTAAATACTATAGGGAGATGAACGGCAGCACAACGACGGTGAATGGTGGCGCCGTCAATGGAACCACAGGTGCCCTAAATGGAATCGGTGCCGCGCCGCGTACAGCTACACTTGGAACTCCTAGCAGTTATGCTTATACCTCTAGTGGCTCTCTACTCGGCAGGAGCGGCACAGCCAGACCTGTTCCACCGCCTACATTGCCTAAATACAGTGGTTCATTCAGCGCGGGCAGCACTACAGGACTTAGAGAACGAGACAGAGAAGGCACTGGTGGATCACACCGTCTGGCCAGTCTTGAAAGATTAGCACTTCGTCAGCGTATAATTGAACAAAATGCTAATAATCAGGTGTCCATCGGCTCTACACTCAATGCACCTCCGAATGGTCCCACCTCTGCTACCGTCACCCTTACCGACACGGCAACGGTGAGTGTCAGAGTCCCCTTGCCGTTTTTCATGTGCACCCTCAATATTTCCCCTAATTGTAGTTACTCACCCCGAGAAAGGGATGTGTTATTTTAGTCGGAATAGTCCTCTAAAACTAATGTTATAATTCTTTGTCACACCGGATTTCGACAAGTATTCATCGTTAGTTCGTTCATAAAGTAAACTTGTCGCTGAAAAACTTAAATTATCCTGGCTAACTTGTCTTAGCTTTAAAACACCGAAACATTCATCGGATGATGTAAGTTACTTGCAGTGAGCCTGAAACTAGTTTGTTTACATTGAGACATGTCGATACCATAACCACATAGGTACCTAACCGTGTCAGGTGTTGTATTACATAAAACAGTCTTGTATTAATATCGCTTTGAGGGTTGGCAGCTCGGACAAGATTTTTTTTTACATACGGTTAAAAAAACAAATAACAAATAAATCAAATATATTATAAGCAAGTGCTAGTCGGACTCGGGCACGAAGTACAGTACAAAAAAAACGTTTACATAAACTACAGTACCTATACAGATAGTAGTAGGAAGTTGTAATAATAATTAACGTATTAATTTATTATCTATACTAATATTATAAAGTGGAAAACTTTGTTTGTTTGTTTGTTTGGTTGTAATGAATAGGCTCAAAAACTACTGGACCGATTTTAAAAATTCTTTCACCATTCGAAAGCTACATTATCCACGAGTGACATAGGCTATATTTTATCCGGGTACAGGCAGTAATTCCCACGGGATGCGAGTGAAACCGCGGGAAAACGGCTAGTTAATAATAAATATCTTAATCTGCTGTCCTGTTTCGCGTCCCGAGAAAGCATATGATGCAACTTTTCTATATATTTTTTTCCTATAAACGTTCTCCTGACTACAACAAACACAACAAAAAAAAAATATTGGAATCAGTTCGATTCGATGACCAGAAAAAATAAGGGGTGATTCAAATATTAAAGTTAGATATAGATATTGATGTTTCCGAAATGGGGATCTTTAGGTTGGACATAATGATAAAGGAACTTAAACAAACTGTGCTTATCACAAACTTATACGGAATGCTAGTTAAGTATAAGAAAGTTAGCAATCCTGACTCGTGATTCATCTTCGGAAATGGTCGTGACTAATAAGTTCAGTTTAAAATGGTTTTAAAAAAAATGTCTTGTTGTTTTGTGTTATCGGTCTTGGTAAGACATTCTGGTAGCCTATTCCCACGCAGTTCCTCATGTGATAGGACTGGTTCGGCGTGCGGGAGGGGTGAGCGGGTGACTGACCCCGTGTCTACAGGGTTAAAAATAACCTCGTGCAGTGGCGGACATTCTGCTCGCATGTGTCGAATTCACTAAACAGACATTAACTGTTTCACGGTCGCACCCTGACCTGAAAATTCTTGGAACATTAATTAAATACATACTTGAATCATGGACCATACTTTGCTAAAGTTCTTTTTCATTCGCTGTAAATATTGCCACAATACATTTGACTATGAGTGTAGTAATAACAAAAATAGTTCATTCATCTCATCATCCCTACATGAGTAAGCATCATTCACAAGACACGGATATTTGTAAATATTTCTTTATCACTCTGTTTACTCAAGTACTTAGGTACAATTTCTTGGAATTGTAATCAGTAACGCGTTATCACACGAACCATTGCATGGGGAATCCAAGTATCAAGGGTTAGCGTAGTGAAATTGTTAAGAAATCAAATTGAGGAATTTGCTGTATTTTGAATATATCCATAGCATGAGATTATAAAAACCGGCCAAGTGCGAGTCGGACTCGCACGCGAAGGGTTCCGTTCCATTATCTATGAAAAATAAACGTACCTACAAAAAAATACTTTGTTTTTCATACAAATATATGAATAACAAAGTTATAGTTTGCGGTTACTGAAAAAGTGCTATAACTCAAAAACTACTGACTGTATTTCGTTCAAACCAATTTTGGTTGATAGTTTTTATTAAGATCTATAACATATATTTTTTTTAGATTTTTCACTTTGGTAGTTTAGAAATTACAGGGGGGGGGACACACATTTTAGCACTTTGAAAGTGTCTTACTCTGAAATGATTGACTTTGGGAAAAAATGGTTTTAGAAACCTCAATCTCATTTTTAAAGACCTATCTATAGACACCCCACAAGTGTAGGTTAGACGAAAAAAAATTTTTTTTGTTTCAGTTCCATGTATGGGGAGCCCCCTTCTAATATTATTTTTTTTTTATTTTTGTATAAAAATCGTGAAGCGGTTAACATAATACATCTACCTACCGAGTTTGAATGGTGTAGTCTTAATAGTTTCGGAATAAACTGGCTGTGACATACGGACAGACAGACAGACAGACAGACAGACATGACGAATCTATAAGGGTTCCGTTTTTTGCCATTCGGCTACGGAACCCTAAAAACAGCATTCCAATATTGTTTTTGAAACGAATTTGGTCTGAAGTTTTTCACCAACCGGCAAAAGCGGTTGGGGCACGTTCTCCTCTTGCATTGTGAAGTCTTGTGTACAAAAAACTAACCGCCATTGAGTAACGATATGTTCTCAACTTTGATACAATCGTATTAAGAACCATTTTGCGTCTCATCGGTCGTTTATTTTACCCTGTTTGGAACGATTGCTTTGCCTTTGTGTGTCTGGTGGGCATAAGTGTGACGGGCTGGATCCTTTTGCGTCTATATAGATATAGTCATAATTAACTCAGCGGTACCTGAGTTTAAGGAGGCCTTTACACACGTGGTGCTTTTTGTTACCGACCGATACTAACAGTATTCGGTTAATGTTATAGTTGTTCTAGAAACTTATATGGGTTTTGAACACATTTTATCATAACTTTTATCACAATTTCTAACTAAACTAAAGACGAAATTATGACAAATTTTTAATAAAAAAATTATGAGGAATAAAAAAGGACATTAAATATGTTTTTGAGAAAGACGGGAATGATAAGTGATCTGAATTTCATTGGTTTTCAATAGTGATAAACAAACACGTCGATAAAATGTTTGTAATCTTAATCAACCCGTGTAGGACAGGCTCGAAACCGTGCGCTGGTGTGGCGCACCAACCGGCAGCCGGTATCGCTTGTAACTTAACCTCAAACTGACACAGTCGTGAACGGTGCTTCATATTACAACAAACAGTTTGCGTTTAAATACTATAAGCTAACGTTAAATCTAGATAAATAATCAAATTGTGATTTTCCTTTATTAGGAACTGTTTATTGTCTATTGTGTCAGCTAGTGTTATGGTAACAGACGAAAAGGGATTGTTATGTCGATACGCACAGTGCACCAATACAACCAACACGGTATTACACTTAGCACAAAACGTATTTTGTATAATGTAAAAGAATACTTTTAAAGTATTGCTTGTTAAAATGTTCTGTAAGTGATTTTTCAATGGACATGAGATACAGACCAATTCGTGAGGATATCAAAAGTGAAGCGTCATTTGTGTTTTTTGTTGTCTTCAACCGTTGAAGAATACTCGGATGTGTTTAAAATGGAAAACCGCGCACTAAATAACGGCAACGGCCATCAAACTAAATTAACAAGATGTTCTAGCAGCGTCGGAGACAGTGCAACTGATAAAGCTAAAGTTGGATGGACGAGTCCACGCGATATCTGGAGAAACTTATCGTTGCGCAGGAAAGCTGAGGTGAATAAAACAATAACAATGTCAATAATTTCACACTTTAAATAGGAAATTCCGTATGTAGCCAAGCAATAACAGATGTGCCTGTAGAAGTCTAGAAGGTAGTTGGTATGTACGTACGTATTAAATTGTAGCATCAATAAAACCCTGTTGCTTGTCTGTTGTTGAGTCTAAGTAAGTATAAATAAACTGTTGTTGATAACGGAGTAACTTAATTGAACCTTTGGCACAGAAAGTCGTTTGTATGCATGTCTTATGCTATCCATTGGCAGCATTTATATTACTGTCTGTCAATATGAATTTGATTGACTTCCCGTTTCTTCATGCAGAACAGATCCAAGTAACTATTTCCTAATCCTCGTCAGTACCCGGGTCGATGACTTGTCAATAGCGTAATAAGTCACAATCGCACTCGGTCTCTTAGTCTTATTATGTTTGTTCATATGTCTAACAAAATCAAGTCTTGTGTGCTGTTTTATGTTCATTACATAAATACAATTGGTCGTTATAATGTGTACATTTCGAAATCAGGGAAACAATGCTTATTTTTATCGTTAGATAATTTTCGTTTTTGTGACCTCCAGCATGTTATTGAGTATTATTATTTTTAACAATAGTTGCAATAATCATGAAAGAGAAACAGAACTTTAAAAAAAGTTTTTTTCTACAATTTTCATTTTATGAGGGCATTTAATTTCTTCCAGTCATGATGCGATACAGAGGCGCAACTTTTAAATATTGTTAACTTTAACTAAGATCGCTTTTTTACTACGTTCGAAGAAGTGGTGCAATCGTCTTAATTTAGAAACACGTGTAAACTTTTATAAAGTCCTTAGCTAGCCGTTAAATTAATTGCCACGAAAATATCCCGAGCTCGTCTTGTTTGGTGTGACTTTATTGATAATGTTTCCATTTTTGGACATGGCATGGCTGAATATGTTATTTTTCCCCTTCAGGATTCATTTGTAGTTCTAGAAATATTTTATTATCATTATAAATCACACCTCATTATCAAAATATATGTTAAATCCAATACATTTTGGAGAAGATGACCCTTTCTTACCCATATCTTTTAGATTATTTGACAATGAGAGAGAAATTCGTCAAGCACGTCGTGATTTTGTGATGTACCAACCTTAAAGTACCACTTATTCCTGATTTTACTCCGTAGACCGTAAATTATAACTGTAATTGAACACAAACCCTTTGCCTTAATTAGTAATTATCCGCGTAATGTTCCATTATGCATATGCAAGTTCACAATGTTAATTTAAGTGACAATTAATTTAACCTCAATTAAAAAATTCATGGCCGGTGGCGTATATTGGTTAATGGCGCCAAAACATAATGATTACCTTCCTACCAGACCTGTTGGCAATAAAAAAAAAAACAAGTATTTGTTTGTGTATGTTAGATTGTTCTTTTTTTTCTTATTTCATCCTAAAATCTATTTCTCCCTAAAACTTACTCATAAATACAATACCCTTATAGCCTAGTGAAAATCCTTTCATTAGTTTTTCGATTCACACAGACATGATACAGAAATATAATATTATTCTGGCTTCTGCCAGCGGTTCCACCCGCTTTCCGAAGTGGAAGTAGGATTAGTGATTTTAATTATCTACTTGATTCTTTAGCAAAAATTTAAGTGTCACTCGTAATTCGCACTTCTGGTAAAAATTGCTGTGCTGTCGACTGGAAGTGCTTCAGTAAGTGCCTAAGTAAGCAGCTTAGGCAGGTAGAGGTCTGTTGTAATGCCATCGATCGAAATAAAGTATTCGACGTATTCGTCTTTCCAGGTATTAAGCCTTACTGGAATATCAAAACGTTAACTCACTATAGAAGTTTTTATTTAAATTCAATGATATAGGATTTCAAAAAGAACGACGAACAGAAAAACAAAAGAAAGTAATTTTAGTGTGGAATATTGTGAAATGAAATGTATGTAATGGACTTTCAGTTACACGATGCTTGATGCTCCATTTCCCTCCTTAATAATTAACCAGGTCTTGTGTTTCTACGTGTTATTTTTATTTTTGTTATTTGTTCGGAGCAGATGTCACTATTTTATAGTGGATATTAAACTTACATATAGTCCACAAAACAAATGCAAAAAAGGAGTATGTAAGTGAATCAGAGAATACTCGTCTTGCTTGCCTTCATCTTTACCTCATACTAATAATTCAGTAGGCAGAACACATTTTGTTCTATAAAAAGAAAATATAAATTTAACATACTCTTTAACCAGTTAGCTGTTTGTTAAATTACATCACTAGAATGCAAGTAAGATGACGCCCATAAATAAGTATCAATCTACTTTCTATATGATTATAGTTCGTTTATGATTAGATATGTAAGCAATCTACAATCGATTCCACATTGTAATATTGCTTTACAGTGTGGAACGATAGATGTGCATGTTAGTCTTTCTTATCCACAGACCTACTTACTGACTTTGTTCTTAGTTCTCATCGTTTTTATGTGCTTTTCTCCGTTCCGACTATGTTCAATAGGATTTGTGTTATAAATTTCTATTTGCACGACAGTGTCGCAACCATGCAGTTTACCTTCCTTCTTTGTGATGCGTGTGTTATGCACCTATACATTCGGAATTAAGATATTAGTTAATTTTTCAGTTATTGTTATGCGTATTCCTCACGCTCAATGTGCTCGTTCAGTTTGTGTTGGCTCCGGTTTGCCTACGCTCGAGGATCCTCCGCCCACTAGTGATGTATCTTACAATCTGTTCATGAGAAGATTATTAAAATCGTAATTTCTATAGAGCGTAGGTTGGCAAGCGATGTCTATTTTATTGCGTAACAAATTCACGTATGTTATTGTATTCGCAATTCTCACGGTATTCACTTGTCAGTGAATTGATTTGCTTTTATATTAGTCCTCGTATGGCACGGTCGACGACCCGATTTGTATTGGCATCACTGAATTTAATTTTGCTCTTCAGCCAAGTAATATAATTATTGAAACCTTTGGAATTTGATTACAACTCTATAAATAATACTCGTTACTACTAATTTATATTAACCTGAAAATAATTAACACGTTCGAAAAGTCGTTTACACGTAACGCGGAGTTTGTTCAGAGAAAGTTTGCGGACTATATTACTGGCGACCCAAATTGCCAGCAATTGCAAGTGCACTTCGAAGCATTCATAACTTTTTTGTACAGCGCTTTTTAAATATACTAGGGTTAAGGGTTAATTCATGAATGAGAACCCTTACCCTACGTAAGGGTTCTCATTCATAATCTTAGCTTGTACCAATCTTGCTTCAATAATAACGTATGTTGTTGGAAGGCATCCATATCTGTTAAACAAAATAGTAATTAGTAGGAATCACTAGTTACTGAGAATCTATATTTATTGTGTAAAAGACTGCTGGAGTTGTAGACGAAAGAAGAGTTGATATCCGGCTTGAGGGGTACATGCGAACCATACAGCAGGCGTCAACACACCTGTGCACATTAACCGCAGCCGTCTCCATTCACATTTAACGAACCGAGTCTTTTGTTTTATATTAACAACTACAACTACTGATTGCTATGATCTGCTCTACTCGTCACAACTGAAAACTATGGGTTTTCATAAATAGTATTGAAAGACATAATTTATATACCATCTATTAATTACACAAAAATATATTTGACAATGAAGCGGAAATTAAAATCATGGTTGTAGGGTATGTATGACTGTCATGCATGCATGAGTCATATTTTATACAGCCGCCAGGAAGAGTCATCGTGATTTCTCATCGAGCAAGTTGTCTTTGTAGCATGGCGCCACGCACTGCGAGTAAAGCATTGCAATAAACTGGCAATGTTTNAAAATCTATTTCTCCCTAAAACTTACTCATAAATACAATACCCTTATAGCCTAGTGAAAATCCTTTCATTAGTTTTTCGATTCACACAGACATGATACAGAAATATAATATTATTCTGGCTTCTGCCAGCGGTTCCACCCGCTTTCCGAAGTGGAAGTAGGATTAGTGATTTTAATTATCTACTTGATTCTTTAGCAAAAATTTAAGTGTCACTCGTAATTCGCACTTCTGGTAAAAATTGCTGTGCTGTCGACTGGAAGTGCTTCAGTAAGTGCCTAAGTAAGCAGCTTAGGCAGGTAGAGGTCTGTTGTAATGCCATCGATCGAAATAAAGTATTCGACGTATTCGTCTTTCCAGGTATTAAGCCTTACTGGAATATCAAAACGTTAACTCACTATAGAAGTTTTTATTTAAATTCAATGATATAGGATTTCAAAAAGAACGACGAACAGAAAAACAAAAGAAAGTAATTTTAGTGTGGAATATTGTGAAATGAAATGTATGTAATGGACTTTCAGTTACACGATGCTTGATGCTCCATTTCCCTCCTTAATAATTAACCAGGTCTTGTGTTTCTACGTGTTATTTTTATTTTTGTTATTTGTTCGGAGCAGATGTCACTATTTTATAGTGGATATTAAACTTACATATAGTCCACAAAACAAATGCAAAAAAGGAGTATGTAAGTGAATCAGAGAATACTCGTCTTGCTTGCCTTCATCTTTACCTCATACTAATAATTCAGTAGGCAGAACACATTTTGTTCTATAAAAAGAAAATATAAATTTAACATACTCTTTAACCAGTTAGCTGTTTGTTAAATTACATCACTAGAATGCAAGTAAGATGACGCCCATAAATAAGTATCAATCTACTTTCTATATGATTATAGTTCGTTTATGATTAGATATGTAAGCAATCTACAATCGATTCCACATTGTAATATTGCTTTACAGTGTGGAACGATAGATGTGCATGTTAGTCTTTCTTATCCACAGACCTACTTACTGACTTTGTTCTTAGTTCTCATCGTTTTTATGTGCTTTTCTCCGTTCCGACTATGTTCAATAGGATTTGTGTTATAAATTTCTATTTGCACGACAGTGTCGCAACCATGCAGTTTACCTTCCTTCTTTGTGATGCGTGTGTTATGCACCTATACATTCGGAATTAAGATATTAGTTAATTTTTCAGTTATTGTTATGCGTATTCCTCACGCTCAATGTGCTCGTTCAGTTTGTGTTGGCTCCGGTTTGCCTACGCTCGAGGATCCTCCGCCCACTAGTGATGTATCTTACAATCTGTTCATGAGAAGATTATTAAAATCGTAATTTCTATAGAGCGTAGGTTGGCAAGCGATGTCTATTTTATTGCGTAACAAATTCACGTATGTTATTGTATTCGCAATTCTCACGGTATTCACTTGTCAGTGAATTGATTTGCTTTTATATTAGTCCTCGTATGGCACGGTCGACGACCCGATTTGTATTGGCATCACTGAATTTAATTTTGCTCTTCAGCCAAGTAATATAATTATTGAAACCTTTGGAATTTGATTACAACTCTATAAATAATACTCGTTACTACTAATTTATATTAACCTGAAAATAATTAACACGTTCGAAAAGTCGTTTACACGTAACGCGGAGTTTGTTCAGAGAAAGTTTGCGGACTATATTACTGGCGACCCAAATTGCCAGCAATTGCAAGTGCACTTCGAAGCATTCATAACTTTTTTGTACAGCGCTTTTTAAATATACTAGGGTTAAGGGTTAATTCATGAATGAGAACCCTTACCCTACGTAAGGGTTCTCATTCATAATCTTAGCTTGTACCAATCTTGCTTCAATAATAACGTATGTTGTTGGAAGGCATCCATATCTGTTAAACAAAATAGTAATTAGTAGGAATCACTAGTTACTGAGAATCTATATTTATTGTGTAAAAGACTGCTGGAGTTGTAGACGAAAGAAGAGTTGATATCCGGCTTGAGGGGTACATGCGAACCATACAGCAGGCGTCAACACACCTGTGCACATTAACCGCAGCCGTCTCCATTCACATTTAACGAACCGAGTCTTTTGTTTTATATTAACAACTACAACTACTGATTGCTATGATCTGCTCTACTCGTCACAACTGAAAACTATGGGTTTTCATAAATAGTATTGAAAGACATAATTTATATACCATCTATTAATTACACAAAAATATATTTGACAATGAAGCGGAAATTAAAATCATGGTTGTAGGGTATGTATGACTGTCATGCATGCATGAGTCATATTTTATACAGCCGCCAGGAAGAGTCATCGTGATTTCTCATCGAGCAAGTTGTCTTTGTAGCATGGCGCCACGCACTGCGAGTAAAGCATTGCAATAAACTGGCAATGTTTAAGAGCAATTTTTTTATTGGTTTAAGACGAACCCCGACGATGTCGACTCACAGCTCCGGCAGATGAAACTGCTTGTTATTCTACGTGCGTGTAAATATACCGTTGTATGTTTCTTAGTGTAATACAAGCTTACATGCTTAGAAAACAAAGATAAGAATTATTACAATGAGTGGAAAATTGTGGTTGGATGTTGAACAAGTTACATTTAATTGAGATAACATTATAACATAGCACAAAGGATCGACACAAATGAATGATCATTTGTATACTCACACAATATTTTGGTTATTGACGCCTGACATTTGACCCAGAGGACAATACGGCATTGTCGATATCCAATCACTCGTGTAATGACTCTCTAAAGCTCACTATTTTTTATTTTCATTATTACTCTATTAAGCTTCAAGGGTGGAGTCATATGACAAAGTAAGAACCGATTTTAACAATATATTTTTTATTAGTAGGTATTGTTAAGTTCTGTATGCCTATATTGTTGAATGATGATTCCTACTATACGTACACATATGAGGTGGATGAAACTACTAACGTTAGAGTTTTGCTTAATGTCGATAATTATGCTCATTTTAAAAAATAAGAGAAACAGTCGTCAGGTTTGTTTTGTTGCAGCCTGCATCATGAGGATGCAGGTTACATTTTCACGCATGTGGCACATACCGCTATTGCAGCAGACCTTATGTGAATTCGGCATTAGATGACAAGTACTACGAATTACGCATTAGTTTTACGGTTAAACAACACCTAACTAATCTCTGGTGAATATTAGTCAGCGTCGTTTTCAGCTACAGTGTGTCAGCGTGACTGCCTCGCGCAAACAATAAATTGTATAATTTTACTCAGTTGAGTTAACGACGACCGTGAAGCCTGTGCTTGAATAGTTTCCATACGGATAAGTGATACAATTTATCCCTATTGAGGTTTAATAGTGTTATGTACGAGTTTAATAAATAATATGGGATACGATAATTCAAGTTCAGTATTTCAAAGCCAGGCAGGTTGATTTGACTGTGAATCTTCTTAGTATCTTGCACATTAGTATCAATATTTTACACATTATGTAAAATGTTTAGTACCCTGAAGAAAACCTTAAGTTTAAAGAAACGGAAAAAAGAAAAAGCAAACAGTGAAAACGTAAGTACAAAATGTTGTTGGATAACGTAACGATACGGTGCCGATAATAATTGAATGATTTCACGATTGAGTGGTAGTGTACTTGTTTCCAGATTTCGGTATAGGTTGTTTATACGTGCTTGCTCTACAAACAAACAAATTCCTTTTCGATGTTGAGTCCGTTTGATTATTTACGTTACAGTACAATGTCTGTGCTGTGGTAAACACTCGCCGGATGGCAGTGCTGGAGCGAGGAAGGCTCAGTAGGCAATTGCTATTCTGTCATTATGTTCATGGAGAACAACTGATGTTTTAAAGTGTAATAGGTACTATTATTGCTAAAAATAAATGCGAAGTTCTTGTGTGCTGTCATGTGAAATGGTGAAATGTATTTTATGCGTGATGCGCCGTGTGTCGATGTTGCAACTGCTCCACGAATGTAACTGCCAGCTGTCGGAGGCGGACACATCTCTGTATTCTCCCATCTGGCTCACACTCCCTAAGAAAATGGTTATGAACATTCCGAATTATTTAAAAATCTGTGTGTTTATGTGGGAGAACTTAACATAATGCAAATTCACTGTAAGGTTAACTGCGAGAGGTAGTTAGGGTGTTGTTAGGCGGAGACATCGCTTGCAGATATTATTAGAATCAACCGTCACAGACGCATTACGGTCGTCGCACTTCGCAAAACTGCATACGCGTTTGCGTATCCACTTTCTTGTTCTTTTACATACGCCTAAACGGCCATGCGACTGTATTATTTATAAATATTTTATGTACAGCATATGCATGTGGACAGTACTGTCTTATCAAGAGTGTTCTTTTGCTTCTGTCTATTCTCTTGTCTAGTCTAAAGTCAGATGTTTTATGATATTGTTGACATGTACCAATGGTTTGTAATTTCGGAAATAGTTATCGTTATGTAAGACATTTTGACACTTCTGTAGCCAATTGACAGTTTTATATTCAGTTGAGTATCATGGTCAATTTTGTCAATTTCAATTTTCCGCTTTGCCGGAAGACTCGCCCTGAAATGAGAGTAGGGCTTGTTTATGATACTTCAGCTATCTTAAGTACCAACTATGCAGTGTGTGAGTCATCGCTTTCGTTCTTCGCACCTACGTAATTACTAGTTGTTGGTACGACGAGGTTTGCTTGATCGACGCAACGATGCGTGTTTACTTCATGCACGTATTTGTTTTAAACAGTGAAATTAACTCGTTTGCGCACTTTAATATTTTCTTGGGTAATGCCATCGTATTAACTAGCTACTAATAATATGTATGACCGGCTCATTTGCGCTTTCTTGTTGTTCTATCTATATGAAATTTATCTTACGCCGTAGAATACGATGTATCATACGTATGCCTAGTATATACCTAATTAAGCGTTATAGGTATATTTAACTTCATTGTCCAGTAACGTTACCTTGGAATCGGTGAGTCATCTGACGCTCGCATGGAGCCGGCTAGACCGACTTGTACTGGTATACTTTAGTTGCCTGTATTTATTGTGACGATGTTGCGATACGTACAACTCTATCCATTATAAGATGGATAAATTATAGCTTTACGCAGCGGGAATCTTGTAAGGGAGCTCTATTTACAGTGAATCCTGCATTCATGTGTAGGAATTTAATAGTTTACTGCTGAAAGAGAACCTATAATCTACCTACATCAAACTTAATTAGGAATATGCTTTTTCAAATAAGTATCTAATTATTGTGTTTTGTTAGAACAGAACTACATATTTTATAGCAAAATATTTCTAGGTAGGAATTTTGCACATTTTAGCTCTATTCACGTTTTTAATCAAGAATTTAAAAGATTCGTAATGAAAGAAGATAAAAATGTACTAAATGGCATATATCTGTTCTTTTTCAGTTACAAAGTAAACGAGAATTGTTCTTCAAGTCGGACTCTGTGAGTGGCGGCGGCGTGAGTGCGACGGGCCCGCCGATAGCAGCGCCGCCCGCGCCGCCCTCCGTGCTGAAGGACGCGCTCGCCAAGCGCGCCACCACGCTACCCGACCAGCTGGAGAACAACCACCACGAGTCCAACGGCAGCATCAGCAAGCTCAGCAACAGCGTCTCCGTGGACGCCAACAAGCCGCCCAGCTCGGCGCCGCCCCCCACCCCCGCGCCTCCCGTGCCCACCTCGGCGCCCCCTGGCGCACCGCCGCCGCTCCGCTCTACAGAAAACATTATCAAGGTAAGGTGTTTCCGTCCGTTTATATGTATAAATAACCTTGGTAAAACTCATGAGATTCAAAAAACAGTGGGTAGTCAGCACGCGCTAATATTTCCTCTTCCTGCTACAAAACTGTTCCATCAAGTTGTTAGTGGTGACTGCTGAATAGTACCTATCTTGGCGATGCTACATTACCTACCAGAGCACTAACCGCTTATGTTTGTTGGTATATCTCCGAAACGTATTTAATTACAAATCTGGACTGGGCATTCTTTTCTATGAAAAAAAATATTTTAGTTTATTTGTATAGACAAATTTGTTAGGTACTTTAATACTATAACAACTGTTACCCATAGTATAGTATAGGTATGCATTATACTTCCTCGTTTTCTATCACGTGCAAACGTAGATCACGAAGCTCACCTACCTATTTCGTCGTGTTAATAATAAATTGCATACAACCACGACGATCATTATCTCATAACAGTGTTCATTATAAGCAGTCACTCAGAACAATAACAGTGTTTGTATTCGTTCGAGGATATTCAAACAATGCGAATAAAAAGTTTTAGTGTTTTTATCGAACACCTAATAAAAATATTATGACTTTTCTATTTCTCATTTCATTATTTTCCAATATTTTCAGAAACCGGACCACCCACCAGTTGCGCCAAAACCTGAATTACCAAAATTAGAAAAGCCAAAAACCAAAGAATTAGATGGATATGTTGGATTTGCAAACCTACCAAACCAAGTTTACAGAAAAGCAGTCAAAAAAGGATTCGAATTCACGTTAATGGTTGTAGGTAAGATATTTTTTTTTGCATTTAGATTGGATGCTATCTAATGAATATGATTTAGATCTGGTTATTTATAAGAAGATTAAGTTAGTGACTAATTAACTTGTTCATAATTCGTAGGTGAAACAGGGTTGGGCAAGTCAACGTTAATAAACTCACTGTTTTTGACGGACGTGTACGATCGAGACAAACACCCGGGACCATCACTACGCGTCAAGAAAACGGTCGGCGTGGAGACCAGCGTGGTGATCCTCAAAGAAAATGGAGTCAACCTTACACTAACAATAGTCGATACACCAGGCTTTGGCGATGCAGTCGACAACAGCAATTGGTGCGTGATTCAAAACATCCTTTCGATTACGCTGCATGCAATAATATTGTCATAAATTAACACACAACACGCGAAATTAGTTCACTGTCTACATACACTAAACAATAATAATTTATCATTTACATTTTCGAGCAAAATAGGTACAGTGGATTGTTTTGGATATCATTATTTGGCATTCTTAATAGTGGCATTCTTATACATTTGATATTTTAGTTGGCAACCTATCATCGACTTCGTTGAGTCGAAGTATGAAGAGTTCCTGAACGCAGAGTCCCGGGTGACGCGCAAGGCGGCGCCGCCCGACACGCGCGTGCACTGCTGCCTGTACTTCATCGCGCCCAGCGGCCACGGCCTCAAGCCGCTAGACGTCGAGTTCATGCAGCGGCTCGGAGACAAAGTCAACATCATTCCGGTCATCGCGAAAGCGGACACAATGACGCCAGAGGAGTGTAAAGATTTCAAAGAACAGGTAAATAAACCGTGCCAATTTATGTCTCTTTAATAATTTTGTAAAGTTAAACGTGATTTATTTGGGTTGGGCTAGTCAAAAGGTGGCAGTTTGTCTTTCCTAACGATTCTATTTACTAATTAATTAGCTAAATTTAACCTACGAGATAAAAAAACAAATTGTTTGCAGATAATGAAAGAAATAAGTCAACACAAGATCAAGATCTACGACTTCCCGGAGAGCACGGGCGAGGAGGGCGAGGTGGCGGAGGCGGCGCGCTCGCTGCGCACGCGCGTGCCGTTCGCCGTGGTGGGCGCCAACACCGTCATCGAGACCGACGGCAAGCGCGTGCGCGGCCGCAAGTACCCCTGGGGCATCGCCGAGGGTACGCCGACTCTTGTATCTTTTATTGAGGAGATAGCAAATCGAATTTAAATTTGAATTTTGGAGGCCCAATATTTCGTCACACTCACGGCATTGTCAGCGAGGCGGCATCTAGACATTTCGCCGTGCAGGTGTTAGGACACATTGGGCAGCACAGAAAGTGCCGTATGATTTGTGGTGCGGCACCGCATCCACATCTCATGTTGTCAATATAGGTCCACTTATATAGGCTATCCTTGCATCTGCCGACCTGGTCTGAAACTTAAAAAAAATACGTTTGATTATTTACAGTGGAAAACCTGGAACACTGCGACTTTCTGGCGTTGCGCAACATGGTGATAAGGACGCATCTCCAGGATCTGAAGGACGTCACGAGCTCCGTACACTATGAGAATTACCGCTGCCGGAAACTGGCTGGCCTCTCTCACGACGGGAAACCGCACAGAATTAATTCCAACAAGTAAGACGAACGTTGCTAACTTCTATCTGTCGCCTCATTCCGCTCTCCATGTCAACATGTCATTTATATTGTGCTAACAGATTAACTTTTCAACCGAGTGTTTACCTGTTTCTCTGGTCTTAGTAGATCTTTCCAATAATATTTTTGAAACAGGCATGATTAGACATAACAACCTAAGTAGACGGGGTTGCTAAAACGTACATGTATTTAATAATATTCTAACATTTGTTTATTTTATTACTGCTGTCACCGCATTTAAGGTGACCAGACTTCATTTTGGGATTCCATGGACTAAAATAACTTTTTATCAAGACTTAAAACATTAATGAGTGGTTTATTTAAACGTCTGTTCATTGCTGCATGTCTGGTCACCTTTAACATTAACTCTTCTATTTACTGTCGCATTTATGTGCTACAGAATTTTATTTTATTTTTAATATACTTAGATACATCTTTTAAAATAGCTCTGCATTGATATTCCTTAATTAATGAATGTTCTGTGCTTGGGCATGCAGAAATGAAATATTAATTGTTGATGTCTGTCATAATCTTTGTTTCATGAATTATTTGAAAAAATAACTTATGTGATTTTAATGCTGTTGTTTTTTAAAATAACCATGATTAATATCATATATCATAATAACTTGCAGTCCACGCGCTTACACAGTGGCATTAATAACAATTTATTCCTCATTATGTTTGTTGCGTCCAATAGTGATGACTGCAACTAATTTGCGTGTGTCACACTTGACTGCACACTGATTTCTCAGCATACATTTCTGTAATCGGTTCATGAATGTCTTGTAAACTGTCTTTCAACTGCATTGAACGGCTTACATCACACGGACACGAAAAAAGCAAAATTACTAGTATTTTTTTGCTTCGAATGTACACAACTTGTAAATGACTATGCATATGAAACAGTTTATTGTTTTACACTTACACAATAGTCGTTCTTATTGAAATGTTGTTTTGTTGTGAGTGTTTGTTATTGATGCCACTGTGGAGTGTGTTGCGGGGCACAGCCGCGTGTCGTTAACTCTGGTTGTGTTGGTTCAGTTTGTGCCCGCAAGGATTGATGAACAGTTTCATGACCGTTTGGTAAGTCCCGTCGCGTCGACGTATTTTCATAACTGCAGCTAGCTTGTACACATAGCACGTTGTCTATTTGTTCCCGAACATTCAGTTACTGAGTAATATTATTTCTTTTATATCCTGCTTCTTGTCCAAAGAGTGAATACACTAGGTTTTTAGTACCCTGTTTTGTTACAGTAACTCATATTCGGAACTTATAGATAGATTTTTAAATGAAAGCTTTCAATTTCTGCGATTTAAATGTATAGATAGTTTATTTATGTGTGTAGACATGGGTTTGGTGACATGCATGCATTTGCTTTCATTTTGTGGTTGTATTTATGTTCATTTATCTATCTTCAGCGGATATATCGCAATGCGTAAATATCCTCTGGCATGTAAAATAACTTTATCCTGATTCTAGAAACAAAGAAATTGCTCTCGTCAACTAATAAACCCAATTGACAAATTGGACGAGGTGAATTGGCCGTCGTTTATACGTGACTGTTCTACTGTGGCCCACATTTCACATACCGCCTTGCCTCCTTTGTCTATAGAAGTACTTATCGATGTGAATGTCGTTAGACATGATATGAATATGTTAAATGAAAGTACAATGTAATTATACTTTTGGACTGAGCCCCATTTCTTGCTGACCTGTTTTTGCATGTCTTTTTTGGTACATAACTAATTCATTATAAAAACTTCTTTTGTTTCATTGGTGATTTTTTTTCTTAATTTTTATTATGATGTTGTATATGGTCGATCAGATAGTTTTAAATGCCAATATTTGTTCTCAGGAATCCTTTGGCGCAAATGGAGGAAGAAAAACGGGAGCATGATCTTAAGATGAAGAAGATGGAAAGTGAAATGGAGCAGGTTAGTATCTATAGCAAAGGCGCCACCTAGTTATATTTCTTCAAACTACTTTTTCTCTAAGGTGTTTATAAGTAAGACCATAGAGGTGATTATACATAACTTCTTCATCAGCAATGCTGTATGTTTTCCGGAAGCATATCAATATAGAATAAAACAAAGTCGCTTTCTCTGTCCCTATATCCCTGTGTATGTTTAAATCTTTAAAACTACGCTACGGATTTTGATGCGGGTTTTTTTAATAGATAGAGTGATTGAAGATGAAGGTTTATATGTATTGTATGTCTAATAGTATCAGCATTGCCCCTGTACGAAGTCAGGGCGGGTCGCTAGTAAAATATATAAAAAAAAATCATACAATAAGTTTGTACACAGTTTTTAGGGTTCCGTACCCAAAGGGTAAAGCGGGACCCTATTGCTAAGCCTCCGTTGTCTGTCTGTCTCCTGGCTATACCTCATAAACCGTGATAGCTAGGAAGCTGACATTTTCACAAATGATGTATTTTCGTTGCCGCTAAAATAACAAATATAGGTGTCCAAGACCGATGTCGGCCACGGCGGCTGTTCTCATATAAGTAGATCAGCAAGCTGCGCAGGACATAATATTATAGTGCACAAGCATATGCGACACAGGTGCACTCCCTATTCCTTTACTCTCATAGACTGATGGGACGGAAAATCAGACACGTCCGGGGAGAGATCGGGCGCAGGAACGAGGCAGTTACCTCGTTTGTCTAGTTGTCGCATAGTCGACTGATGTGCACGAGGTCTCGGGTCCGATTCCCAGGTCGGGCCGAAATCGCTTTGTGGGTTTTAGAAACTTTCACAAAGCAGCCCGGAGTTGGAAGTTGGTGATTGATTCACCCGTGCATCGGAGCGCACGTTAACGTTAACAACAAATACTAAAAATTAAAAAAAATATAAAATATAAGGGTTAAGGGTACCTACAATACAATATTTGTATGAAAAACAAAGTTATTTTTTTTTTATATTTTGGCTAAATTGTAGGTAGTAGATACGTTCATTTTTAACTGAGTTGAGCTGAAGTTTAGCTACTGCAGACAATAGCTGTGTTATCTTACATTCGCGAGCGTTCCGCAGTACAAACTCACACATCCCGTCCACACATACGCTCCGTGCATACTGCCCCCAAAACCGATAAATGGCGGATCGCGGCGCGCACAAGTTGGAAGACAGGGGTTACACGATCGTTCTGGCGTCAGTCCATTCCATCAGTCTGGTCCAGAATGATGGGAGAATGATCGTGTAACCGGTTGATTGACGGACTGATGTTCCAAAATATATAAAATGAGTATTTTGTTTGAATGGTCACCAGGTGTTCGAGATGAAGGTGCGTGAGAAGCGCGCCAAGCTGAAGGAGTCTGAAGCGGAGCTGGCGCGGCGGCACGAGGCCACGCGGCGCGCGCTGGAGGCGCAGGCGCGCGAGCTGGACGAGCGCCAGCGCGCGCTGCACGCCGAGCGCCTCGCCTGGGAGCGCGACACCGGCCTCTCGCTCGACGACCTGCGCCGCCGCTCGCTCGAGGCCAACTCCAAGGAGTACGTACTACTGCTACTCTCATAGCTGAAGCAGTCAGGCGGAGCTGCGCGGCGGCACGAGGCGCAGGCGCGCGAGCTGGACGAGCGCCAGCGCGCGCTGCACGCCGAGCGCCTCGCCTGGGAGCGCGACACCGGCCTCTCGCTCGACGACCTGCGCCGCCGCTCGCTCGAGGCCAACTCCAAGGAGTACGTACTACTGCTACTCTCATAGCTGAAGCAGTCAGGCGGAGCTGCGCGGCGGCACGAGGCGCAGGCGCGCGAGCTGGACGAGCGCCAGCGCGCGCTGCACGCCGAGCGCCTCGCCTGGGAGCGCGACACCGGCCTCTCGCTCGACGACCTGCGCCGCCGCTCGCTCGAGGCCAACTCCAAGGAGTACGTACTACTGCTACTCTCATAGCTGAAGCAGTCAGGCGGAGCTGCGCGGCGGCACGAGGCGCAGGCGCGCGAGCTGGACGAGCGCCAGCGCGCGCTGCACGCCGAGCGCCTCGCCTGGGAGCGCGACACCGGCCTCTCGCTCGACGACCTGCGCCGCCGCTCGCTCGAGGCCAACTCCAAGGAGTACGTACTACTGCTACTCTCATAGCTGAAGCAGTCAGGCGGAGCTGCGCGGCGGCACGAGGCGCAGGCGCGCGAGCTGGACGAGCGCCAGCGCGCGCTGCACGCCGAGCGCCTCGCCTGGGAGCGCGACACCGGCCTCTCGCTCGACGACCTGCGCCGCCGCTCGCTCGAGGCCAACTCCAAGGAGTACGTACTACTGCTACTCTCATAGCTGAAGCAGTCAGGCGGAGCTGCGCGGCGGCACGAGGCGCAGGCGCGCGAGCTGGACGAGCGCCAGCGCGCGCTGCACGCCGAGCGCCTCGCCTGGGAGCGCG
The DNA here is from genome assembly GCA_002382865.2 of Heliothis virescens. Taxonomy (NCBI): domain Eukaryota; kingdom Metazoa; phylum Arthropoda; class Insecta; order Lepidoptera; family Noctuidae; genus Heliothis; species Heliothis virescens. The sequence continues at coordinate 9,202,282 of NWSH02000517.1, forward strand.
ACACCGGCCTCTCGCTCGACGACCTGCGCCGCCGCTCGCTCGAGGCCAACTCCAAGGAGTACGTACTACTGCTACTCTCATAGCTGAAGCAGTCAGGCGGAGCTGCGCGGCGGCACGAGGCGCAGGCGCGCGAGCTGGACGAGCGCCAGCGCGCGCTGCACGCCGAGCGCCTCGCCTGGGAGCGCGACACCGGCCTCTCGCTCGACGACCTGCGCCGCCGCTCGCTCGAGGCCAACTCCAAGGAGTACGTACTACTGCTACTCTCATAGCTGAAGCAGTCAGGCGGAGCTGCGCGGCGGCACGAGGCGCAGGCGCGCGAGCTGGACGAGCGCCAGCGCGCGCTGCACGCCGAGCGCCTCGCCTGGGAGCGCGACACCGGCCTCTCGCTCGACGACCTGCGCCGCCGCTCGCTCGAGGCCAACTCCAAGGAGTACGTACTACTGCTACTCTCATAGCTGAAGCAGTCAGGCGGAGCTGCGCGGCGGCACGAGGCGCAGGCGCGCGAGCTGGACGAGCGCCAGCGCGCGCTGCACGCCGAGCGCCTCGCCTGGGAGCGCGACACCGGCCTCTCGCTCGACGACCTGCGCCGCCGCTCGCTCGAGGCCAACTCCAAGGAGTACGTACTACTGCTACTCTCATAGCTGAAGCAGTCAGGCGGAGCTGCGCGGCGGCACGAGGCGCAGGCGCGCGAGCTGGACGAGCGCCAGCGCGCGCTGCACGCCGAGCGCCTCGCCTGGGAGCGCGACACCGGCCTCTCGCTCGACGACCTGCGCCGCCGCTCGCTCGAGGCCAACTCCAAGGAGTACGTACTACTGCTACTCTCATAGCTGAAGCAGTCAGGCGGAGCTGCGCGGCGGCACGAGGCGCAGGCGCGCGAGCTGGACGAGCGCCAGCGCGCGCTGCACGCCGAGCGCCTCGCCTGGGAGCGCGACACCGGCCTCTCGCTCGACGACCTGCGCCGCCGCTCGCTCGAGGCCAACTCCAAGGAGTACGTACTACTGCTACTCTCATAGCTGAAGCAGTCAGGCGGAGCTGCGCGGCGGCACGAGGCGCAGGCGCGCGAGCTGGACGAGCGCCAGCGCGCGCTGCACGCCGAGCGCCTCGCCTGGGAGCGCGACACCGGCCTCTCGCTCGACGACCTGCGCCGCCGCTCGCTCGAGGCCAACTCCAAGGAGTACGTACTACTGCTACTCTCATAGCTGAAGCAGTCAGGCGGAGCTGCGCGGCGGCACGAGGCGCAGGCGCGCGAGCTGGACGAGCGCCAGCGCGCGCTGCACGCCGAGCGCCTCGCCTGGGAGCGCGACACCGGCCTCTCGCTCGACGACCTGCGCCGCCGCTCGCTCGAGGCCAACTCCAAGGAGTACGTACTACTGCTACTCTCATAGCTGAAGCAGTCAGGCGGAGCTGCGCGGCGGCACGAGGCGCAGGCGCGCGAGCTGGACGAGCGCCAGCGCGCGCTGCACGCCGAGCGCCTCGCCTGGGAGCGCGACACCGGCCTCTCGCTCGACGACCTGCGCCGCCGCTCGCTCGAGGCCAACTCCAAGGAGTACGTACTACTGCTACTCTCATAGCTGAAGCAGTCAGGCGGAGCTGCGCGGCGGCACGAGGCGCAGGCGCGCGAGCTGGACGAGCGCCAGCGCGCGCTGCACGCCGAGCGCCTCGCCTGGGAGCGCGACACCGGCCTCTCGCTCGACGACCTGCGCCGCCGCTCGCTCGAGGCCAACTCCAAGGAGTACGTACTACTGCTACTCTCATAGCTGAAGCAGTCAGGCGGAGCTGCGCGGCGGCACGAGGCGCAGGCGCGCGAGCTGGACGAGCGCCAGCGCGCGCTGCACGCCGAGCGCCTCGCCTGGGAGCGCGACACCGGCCTCTCGCTCGACGACCTGCGCCGCCGCTCGCTCGAGGCCAACTCCAAGGAGTACGTACTACTGCTACTCTCATAGCTGAAGCAGTCAGGCGGAGCTGCGCGGCGGCACGAGGCGCAGGCGCGCGAGCTGGACGAGCGCCAGCGCGCGCTGCACGCCGAGCGCCTCGCCTGGGAGCGCGACACCGGCCTCTCGCTCGACGACCTGCGCCGCCGCTCGCTCGAGGCCAACTCCAAGGAGTACGTACTACTGCTACTCTCATAGCTGAAGCAGTCAGGCGGAGCTGCGCGGCGGCACGAGGCGCAGGCGCGCGAGCTGGACGAGCGCCAGCGCGCGCTGCACGCCGAGCGCCTCGCCTGGGAGCGCGACACCGGCCTCTCGCTCGACGACCTGCGCCGCCGCTCGCTCGAGGCCAACTCCAAGGAGTACGTACTACTGCTACTCTCATAGCTGAAGCAGTCAGGCGGAGCTGCGCGGCGGCACGAGGCGCAGGCGCGCGAGCTGGACGAGCGCCAGCGCGCGCTGCACGCCGAGCGCCTCGCCTGGGAGCGCGACACCGGCCTCTCGCTCGACGACCTGCGCCGCCGCTCGCTCGAGGCCAACTCCAAGGAGTACGTACTACTGCTACTCTCATAGCTGAAGCAGTCAGGCGGAGCTGCGCGGCGGCACGAGGCGCAGGCGCGCGAGCTGGACGAGCGCCAGCGCGCGCTGCACGCCGAGCGCCTCGCCTGGGAGCGCGACACCGGCCTCTCGCTCGACGACCTGCGCCGCCGCTCGCTCGAGGCCAACTCCAAGGAGTACGTACTACTGCTACTCTCATAGCTGAAGCAGTCAGGCGGAGCTGCGCGGCGGCACGAGGCGCAGGCGCGCGAGCTGGACGAGCGCCAGCGCGCGCTGCACGCCGAGCGCCTCGCCTGGGAGCGCGACACCGGCCTCTCGCTCGACGACCTGCGCCGCCGCTCGCTCGAGGCCAACTCCAAGGAGTACGTACTACTGCTACTCTCATAGCTGAAGCAGTCAGGCGGAGCTGCGCGGCGGCACGAGGCGCAGGCGCGCGAGCTGGACGAGCGCCAGCGCGCGCTGCACGCCGAGCGCCTCGCCTGGGAGCGCGACACCGGCCTCTCGCTCGACGACCTGCGCCGCCGCTCGCTCGAGGCCAACTCCAAGGAGTACGTACTACTGCTACTCTCATAGCTGAAGCAGTCAGGCGGAGCTGCGCGGCGGCACGAGGCGCAGGCGCGCGAGCTGGACGAGCGCCAGCGCGCGCTGCACGCCGAGCGCCTCGCCTGGGAGCGCGACACCGGCCTCTCGCTCGACGACCTGCGCCGCCGCTCGCTCGAGGCCAACTCCAAGGAGTACGTACTACTGCTACTCTCATAGCTGAAGCAGTCAGGCGGAGCTGCGCGGCGGCACGAGGCGCAGGCGCGCGAGCTGGACGAGCGCCAGCGCGCGCTGCACGCCGAGCGCCTCGCCTGGGAGCGCGACACCGGCCTCTCGCTCGACGACCTGCGCCGCCGCTCGCTCGAGGCCAACTCCAAGGAGTACGTACTACTGCTACTCTCATAGCTGAAGCAGTCAGGCGGAGCTGCGCGGCGGCACGAGGCGCAGGCGCGCGAGCTGGACGAGCGCCAGCGCGCGCTGCACGCCGAGCGCCTCGCCTGGGAGCGCGACACCGGCCTCTCGCTCGACGACCTGCGCCGCCGCTCGCTCGAGGCCAACTCCAAGGAGTACGTACTACTGCTACTCTCATAGCTGAAGCAGTCAGGCGGAGCTGCGCGGCGGCACCATAATTGGTTTAATCTAAAAATAATTAAATTCAAACTTTTCGTATGACGAAAAGAATGGCCAAATCGACAAACTCGTTACATGTGCGCACAACCTAATAGCGGTGATATCACAATCTACTACGTGCTTTATTTGTTACTTATTTCTCAATGGATTTTTTCTATTATTTGTTCGTATGTCGTTTGTATTTTTTTGTGCCCTTTATTGTGTTTTGCTCCTAAAAATACTTACTAAACTTAGAGAAATAATATTTTTTCTATAGGTATGGTGCATATGTTAACACATAATTTTTGTGTTTCAGGACTGTCGACGGCAAGGATAAGAAGGATAAGAAAAAGAAAGGTTTGTTTTAAACTCGCCCGTAGTCTCGTTGGCCTCGCACCCACCGTTACTTGCGCGTGACTAACCTCGCGGTGACCGGCGCCACATCATCGATCGACTATCGGATCCCTCGGTCGCACACTGCATTCATTTTGCCATCGACAGTAACGAGGTTCGAGTACAAATTATAGAAGTTTGATTCCTAATGTCGCGTTTTAAATTTAAAAATAACGAAATATGCCTTGGCGTTCAGCCTCTTCATTCGTTAACCGAATTACCCGAATAAATTCGATCGATGATTGTTACTGTTAGTGCATAACTATATGCGAAAGAGATTTCATTTTCTGACCGCATCTTCACTGCGGCCTCTTGTTTAATAACAAAACATACTCGACGAAATTATTTTTAATGTTTATGATATTTGTGACTTTTCGAACATAATACTATTTAAATACTATACGTATTTTAACTCTATTCGCGTTGTAAAATAGATAACATAAAATCTTCTGATTGCTAGAATTGACAAACCTTAATTTATTGGGACTGTACATATCGAGATTAAATTGTTGAAACAGAACTCGTGATTGTCTTTGTATTTCAAATCTGAAAATGAGCTTCGAGTAGCGAGATTTGTTACATAATAAGTTTTTAATTGTCAACCTAACTGGGTTATATTATAGTGCCATTTTCAGTGTTGTGACAAGTAACTTTGCTGTCGTAAACACAAAAATTACTCAATGAAATTGCTTTTGTCTTCTGTCCAGCAATGTGTGTTCACAATAAGTATTTGTCTCACTAATTACCGTACTTCAAACTTTGTATATTGAGGTGTCTTTTTAACTAAATAACTCTATTGGTAACTCTTCTGTTTCTGATTTGAACAACGGTACACGTATGCCTTTTTACTTGTAATGAAATAGATTGAGCATATTATTCAACTTTAAAAAGTCGAAATCACTTAAATTCAACAATATATAATTAAGTAAAAGGGTGTGCCACTAAACCTCACTTGAAAATGTTTTGATGTATGCCAAAAATATTGTAATTTACTATATTCTTGTAATTTTACGTCACGTATTGAGATTTTTTACGTCATTTGCAGATTGGTCTTTTAAGAGTGTCGCAACTGGAATAGTAATATAATAAGGACCGTAGTCCGCACACGGCGCACTTAACTAATTAGTAACTTATAGTTCTATGGACTTAGCATAATGAAACAACGATTATCGAAGACTACAGGATGTAATAACATTTAGCTGACATTGCGTTGAGGAATTTAATACAAAATTCTACCACCAGTCTACATTGTATGAGATTACTTTTGTATGTATTTTATTTATAAGACTTTTCCATGACAAAGCATTTATTATGATAAGTGAGGCCTAATTTTATACTTCTTGTGTTTCCAAAATATTTTGTAATACATATTTTATATAATTATTTATTACTTTTGGGGTTTGAAACTGTTTTAGCTGCTTGCAGCGTTCGACGTAGCACAAACAATATTACAGCTTATGAGTAGACATTTACGTCCAGAAAGATGCCAAATAGCTTAATATTATAGTAACGGTATACTTTGATCGAAGACAAACGTCTCATGGTTTATTGTATTTATTATATTATGATATGTTCAGAAACACTAGATAGACAAACTTAATCTGAAAAGAGAAAGATTCAGCTCAATACTTGGATGAAATTAAACATAGGCACTAAATCTATGTCTTTACTGATAAATATAGCATAATAAAATTGCAAAATAATAATATTGGAGATATACTTATGTTAAAGCTTTTATTTTCTGTTATATTTATAAGTAGAGAGAGAATACTGTAGCTATTTGAAAGATTCGCATTAGGTAAAACACCATTCTAAATTTTAAAGCGAATTAGATAAGAAATATTTTTTACTTCTATATCATTACAGTGTAATACGATTTCGGCTTAATTGGTGCATTCCACCTGCCGGAGGTTTGATTCGCACGGCGTTTGTTATAACTATACAAAGTTATATTGTGCTTAGTGATATTAAAATATGCTCATAGTTCAGTTGTGAAATAGAATCTAGCTCTAGCTAGTTGTTAGCGTTTCTTTATAGTAACGGATAAGGGAATGATGTAAGGATCTCTCACCAACAACATATATTGACGAACTCAACAAGCAGTCTAGTATTATATACTAATCTATATTCATTATTTTGTCAACTTTGCTATCTTTGATCGACTTTAATACATGCTATAAAGTTACTGTTGTTTTAATATCGTCTTAAGACTCATAATATACAACAATATACCGCTTATCAGTTAGCGATATTATTTTAGGTTATGTAAATATTTTGTTTAGTCATTACTATCTTACGAGCAAAATATATATTATCAGGTTATGTTACTAAATGACACGTTATTTATGAGACATGCATAATCTTTATTTAATCAGCATGCAATGTTTAAATAAATTTGTATTATTTCCTCCACTACAGTATTGACTTCCGCGTTAAATTTAGTACTTTAGGTAATAAGATTATGCTTAATTTTGTATTTTGTGTAGGGTTACGACCCACTACCATACAGATCATTTGCTTAGTCATTACGATGGACTTGTGATGTGTTGGGAGAGGAAGGAAGTTCAGACGATGTAATATATTGTACCTTTGAATAAATATAAATAAATACGTAATATATAGGAGTAGATCGTTTTATTTTAGACATCGACACCAATGAAGGGAAAGTGAGTCGTAATGAAAGTCACAGATCCTTGTATGAATCCTCATTTATTTGGTGATGTAATAGATCACGTACACAGTGTTATTACATTCGTCGACCACATCAAAATACAATCCATAAATTCACGAACAACCTCAAAATATTCTGTTATGTAAACAACGTTACTACATCTAGATATATTATTAAATATCTTTGGCAGCACTATGGAAAATATACTTCTACTTATAATAATGAAAATGCAACTTCAAATATATTATAACAATCACAACAGTTTATCGACAATACAATCTTTATACACAAAGTAACATTAAATTGATTTAAAATATTTGACGACACGTGAATTAACTAAGACATTTTCACTGAATTTAATTCTATCAAAATTACTTTATTTACATTATCTATTCATATATCGGGGTTTTACTCCTTCAGGGTAATCAATTTACACATTACATGACAAGAGAATAATAGAAAATATATGTATCATACTTAGGTACATTGCACATCATTTTATGTGTGATATAAGATACTTAGATCCAATTCCACCGACAACATAAACGTCAGTTGAAATAAAACCGCTGTTTACTACGATTTTTTTTCGTTCAATTTTCGAAGTAAAGAGTCGTTTTAAGAAATAAAAACGACTTATGCTGCCGGTAAACTAGGGCCTTAGTAAGTGTGTATCATTACCTATTTATTAAATTATGTTTTGTTTATTTCATTGCAGATTATTGCTTACGCGCGGTACGTACGCGTACTAAGGAAATAGGCATTCAACTTTCGGAAGCTCAGTTTTTTTATTAGATTATATTTAATTAATGGAACATAAACCACTTCTTTAAATGTACCCACGTTACTTGAAGTGCAAACAATAGTACATAACTTTTCCTTACACCTAAATTGTCTCCTTGCGTTAGATTGCTCAGCGTCGAGGTAGGTCAACAGTTATCAGGCCATTCGTTCACTAACTAGTAATCGCTATTGAAATCAATGTCTTGCTAAGTGATAACTTGCGTTTAGGCAATTTCAAATTCAGCATGATTTAAACTTACTATTTAGTTAAATAGAAGAATCTCGTGCTATGGTCTCCTCGATCGAGGTCCCAAACTATATACCTTGTCTATATAATATCTTAACTATAATTATATAATTATTTAGTATTTATGGTTACTATCTTGGTGTTCTTTCGTGTTACTAAATTTAATTACTATAAAACGCTGAAATTATAGGACGTTGTACTAAATCTCGATAAGTATCTTGTAATATCACAAATCACTGTATCGCTAAACTCTACTTATACACTAACCGATAAATTATGATATCGATAATGTGATGACCGTTAATTATTGTGTAATTCACTATTATTTTATGATAAATTATTTGATTCGATAACTTGGAATATTTCTGTAACGGTGCTAATTCGCTAAACGCTAAGTCTAAGCGAGGAGGCACAATGGCACAGCTATTGTATTCACGACCTACAATATACGTATGTACTCCAATGATACTATGATTAGTAAATTATACCATGTATTCGTTAACCTTATACCATGAAATGACCGTGAAAGCAGTGACTGTCAATTATTGTGTATTATGAACCAACTCTTTGTCATTGGGCTCTTTTACTCTTACTAACATATTTTACAAAGTAAAATTATCTCATTATGAATGACTTTACAAAAAGTAGTGTAATTTTCTTGCATTCAGCAGTAAAACATAGCTACCAGCTTTTAAGTACTTTACTCCAACCCTTGCATAAAGCATTCGCAATCTTGGTTGTATTTTTTTCTATAAATTAATATTTCGGAATTTTAATCAATTCATAGCTCATGAATTGGTAGACGTGTCACTTCACTAAACTTAGTGAAAATCCTTAATAAACTTAATTGTTATTAACAGTCAAAGCAGTTACGCTAAACTTTTTTCTAACTTTACGTGGCCACAAGTTCGATTCACAACTCTTCTTTATAAAGCTTAATCAAGCTCTTTACATTAGTTATAATATTGTGGGTAACTAATCTAATCATCTCGTTTTACAATTGAAACTGGCTTATAACTAATTATTAGTATTCTAGATTAATATATTAGGTACTATGAAGTAACTAAGAAGGCAATAAACAAGATTAAAGATTAGTTAAAGTAGTCAGTATCGTATATTAGATAACAATTTCGTAAGATATAATAACTATAGGTAATACGAAAGCCAACATCGTTCACGTAGTTCAGAAGAGTAAATGCTAAAAGTATGTGAGACAAGCGGAGTGTTATATAGACCGATGTTAGGTGAGTTCGAGCACAGAAGACAGGCACCGTTGTACCGGCGAGACACAGAGTGAGTCACACTGTCGTAGCGGTGGCGAAGCGGTACACTACTAGATACAGTCAACTACGAGTGAAACTTGCAGCTGGCTTAGATCACTACTTACTTACATACGTAATATTGCCTCAATTATTTATTTTTCGTATTAAGTAACGGTAGACCTGTTCTTACTGGTCTGCATTTTAATAATAGTGTACGTACCTTGTATCTGCCTTATTAGGTGGAGGACATTGTACTATGCTACTTTGATATTTTGAGGAAACTAACAATTATATTTAGATCCTATCCTTTCATTCGGCACCCTTATCTAGCAAAATTATTGTTGTATGAGTAAATCATTCATTGTCTAGACAATTATATCTAGTCAAACTACTCAACTGTTTGGTAGAGTTAGGCACGCTCATTTTTCTACGATTATTGATAAAGCTCTTATAGACTAAATAACGACTTTGTCGTTCGTCTGTAGGCAGTTGAAAATATAACCTACAAACTGATATGTTCATTATTGCCAAAACACACAGTTGATCAGCGGTGTTGCAGAGAAGCCGGGCGATGCGCGACTACATGCACTGCCAGCCGAATACACATCGCAGCATGCATGATCGGTTGTGGAACGAGTGCCCGCGTTCTGCGCCGGCGCCACTGGCCGACGGTCTATATAACACTGCGTTTCTGGGCGACGTGGGGGTTGCTGAGGCAACCACCAGAGTCAATTTCCCTCATCTTAACATTAAACATCCTCCCGTCGGAAAGATGACGTACGACATCCATTAACCACGGTACACACATGCAACACACATCTATTTGTTCCGTTTCACAATCATGCAATGTATATGTCGCAGTCGAAATGCATAATCCGCCGTATTACATTACCGCTAGCCGTTATCAAAAGCAGGGCCGTTATGTATTACGGCGGATTAACGATTAGCTGGATTGTCATTGCGATACGTTCTACACTTTGGCGGCTCACGTTCAGCCGCATTGCACATTGTAGGGTGACCATGTGATAACAAAAAACTGTTCAATTGCACATGAAATTTATCCTTGAAGTCACTATTTACAGTCACATTTGTCACGTTTTTCTCGTCAAAACCATTATTAACTTCACATTTTATTATCAAACTTTCTGTATTCGACGCCATTGTTGTTGTT